>PVKA01001187.1:0-29995 GCA_004027165.1 Ctenomys sociabilis
GGGGGAGAGAAAGAATCAGAGGAGGAAAAAAAAATAGCCACTTACTGTAAAGTGTAAATGGATCTGGGGTTGCGTGGGGAAGGGGACACAGAGGGAGAGAAACAATGTCTTGCGGCTGCTGTTGGTCTGCTGCTGCTCCACAGGGCTTGTTTTGGGGTCCCCCTGCAGTGCAACAGGTCCTGTACGGCTCCGCCACTGTAGTAGAAATGATGTCTGCGGTATACTCCGCTCTCTCCTCCCCCTCCTCCCGTTCCCTCCCCGCCCTCCTCCCTCCGCCCGTCCGCCCGCCCTCCCTCCCTCGCGCTCTCTCGCGCTCGCTTGCTCGCTCCAGTATGTAAATGTGTAATAGAAGCCAAATATGGAGCAGTTGGCTGCCGCCGCCGCAGCTCAAGGATCCGACTTCGTGGGGGGGGGGGGGCACCCTCTGGCAGGCGGCCCGGCGAGCCGCACGGAGCACGGCGAGCGCACGGCTGCCCGCGCCCTTAACCCTTGGGTGCGCGCAGCCCGGGATGGCAGGGAGGCCGACGCCGAGCCCCGAGAGAGGATCGGGGGTCAGATCGGGGAGCGGGGAACGGAAGTGGGAACGTAGACCCTGAAGAGGGGAAGGGGGCTCCTCCTTCCAGGTTTGAGAGGGGCGGAGAGTGGGAACGATGAGGTAATTGGAGCGGTGACCGGTCAGTGCTTGCGCGTCTCCCCAGCGCTCTGCACCTAGTTGGAGCGGAGCGGCAGCGGGGTGCAAATCAGGCAGCCTGGGGGACTCCCCCCAGGGTATCAGGCTTCAGCTCCGGGACAGCGACAACCCCGCGGGGGCGGAGAAGCCAGCTAATTCTAACCCCCACTGGCCCCGAGCCCCGCTCCGCGAAGCGCCTAAGCGGGCTCACTTCTGTCGGCGGCTGCACGTTCATCCTCTACTCCGTGTTGTTTCAGCGTCTGGGAACCCAGACCAGGGTCCGCGGGGCCTGCGTTGTCATGCAACTCGGAAAAGTTTTAAAGAATCCCCGCGATGGCACGTGCACCCTCACCTACCCTACCCAGGAAAGCTGCTGACCACCCGCCTTCCCTTCCATTTCTGCACTTCCGGAAATCTGCTTTGGGAATTGAACTACTCCGCGGTGGCCGTGATAGACTACCCGCCGGCTCCTCTCGCGGCTAATTCGGGATCATTAATTTAATCGGAAGTGAGGTAACTGGTGTAGGAGATAGAGAAAGTAAACGGAGCATTAAATAGCAGTTCTTACGAATCCACACCAAGAACTTCCTCTGGGCTTAATTGCTAAGTGCGGTCCTCAGCTTCCCCGCCCGCCCTCCCTGTCCCTTCTGTGCGTCCACCGCCCGGGCTGAGCTCCGCCTAGAGGGGTCTTCGCAGAGGTGCACTTGCCAACAGGTGTGGGGCCTGGGGCAAGGGAAGACGCGCGCCTACGGCCTCTCACTGAGGCGCTGTCCTTGCTGCGGAGAATTCTGGAAGGCCCGTAGCTGTTGGGCAGCATTTGACCTGCTTCAGGTGCTTGGAACTGGGTCTAGACATCTGATCCCTCCGTTTTTCCCCGGAAGCCACCGCTATTGACTGTCAGCTGTATTTGAGAGCTCTTTCGGCTGAGTTTGCTTATGACCTAAGGGTTAGTCACCAACTGAAGTAGGATACAGAATCACCCAGAGAAATGTGTCAGCTTTTAAACAACTCTGGATTGTAGAGATAACGCGCTTCAAAAATAAAAATAAGCACACTCAGAAAAAAGGTAATACAGTCCCAGAAAAATTTTTTTCACACATTTTGAAATGCCACACGCACAGGCTACTTAAATAGAGCTACTATTGTTCCCTCTTACTCGTTTCTACAACTTTTTTTCTTTCTCTCTTGACATTTAAAAATCAGTAATCCTTAGGTTTCAATCTGAGGTTGTGCCAGTGACATTGTTGGTCTCATTACAGCCTCTAGTGGACAGTTAACATCAGTTTCCTGTAAAGGCTCTGGCTGGTGTTGTTTATGGCGACAAGATTTTTCAAGGTGAAGACTGATAATTCAGAGCGCAACCAGGTACTGTCTTTTCTCTTCCCCCAACCCTCGCTTGGCAAAGTGAACTTCTAAGAAGAGCTGTGTGCTTTGTGCTGCAGGTATTATCACTGCTGGCCTATGAATAAACACGAAGCTTCTGCTCTTCATTTCAGTTGCAGACAGCTTTCGTAAAAAACTAAATTCATGTAAAATATTTTTATAACAGAAAATATTGGTTGCCATGTTTTTGGCTTAACCAAGATGTTTTTATTCCAACTCATAGCCTGCAGACTGTCCAATCCACCTCCACTCTATTTTTAGACATCTTACATTTAGAGAATTTTCAGGAAAAAAAAAAAAAAACCCTAATGTTGCAATTATTACATCAGCACAAGCAGTTAATTTATATTATTTTAACAACCTGAGACATTAAAAACACAATTCAGATTAGTCAACTAATTTAAATAGCCTCTAAAGGAAGCTAAATGTGTATAGTCCCCAAACAGTAAAAACAATAAGAAATGTGCAATTCACTTTCGTAGATGTTCAGATTAAAAATAGACACTAAACTCTATTTTTTATTTCAAAGTTCAGGGTAATACTTATGAGTTTCATTACCTTTAGGACTGAGATTATTTTCTCAGATGACAAAATACATAAATCACAGGCATTGATTATTTAAAAGCAAGAATTTTTGTCAGATATGCTTTCACATGTCTGTAATCTCAGCCACATAGGAGACTGAGGCAGAAGAAAAGAGTTCAAGGTTGGTCTGGGCAACTTAATCAGACTGTATCTCAAAAAATAAGATAAAATTAAATGAAAAGTCCAGGGATGTAGCTCAGTGGTAGAGTGCTTACTTATACATCATGTGTGAGGACCTGATTGGATCCCCAGAGTGGAAGAGGGTGGTTTCTTATGCAAACAAAAACTCAAGGAAGAAAGAGCAGTTCTTTCAGTCAGCCAAAGGGAAAATACAAATGCACATTGTACTTGTGTGATGCCCTTACTCATAAACCTGATCTTGTATTTGTTCATGTCAATCTTTACATTGAAAGGAAGTTGATCAGTTGAGCCATGTTACTAATCTATGTTGTGGATTGCCTACATAACAAGAAATTATTTTAATCCTTCCATCTATTCTGCCATTTAGTCATATATATTTTCAAAGGTTTAACATGGGCTAACATGTATATAGATCAGTGGCATTATATCACACTCCAACTCCTTTAAATTTAGTCTCTAAAATAGGCAAAGCTGCAGCAATGGAGAGGAGATTTTTAGACTTTCAGAATCTAGGTTTCCACCCCAGATTTATGGACACAGAGTCTCCCTTTAAACCAATCTATTAGGTGACCCTAATCACATGACAGTGCAAAGAATGCTGATTTAAGAATTTAATTCTCCTATTTATTCATTTTTTATTCTAAGTTTTCCAATGAAAATTTATCACATTCTGCGGGGAACTACCCGCTCAGGCTCCTCTCCTGTCCCTCTCTCAGACAGGAGCTTTCTTTCCCTCAATGAATATATCTTGCTCATAAAAAACAAAGAAAAAGAAAATTTATCACATTATAGTTGGATGTCTGCATCTTGGCCTCAACCAATCGTAGATCAAAAATATTTGCAGAATTTGTATTGAGCACATACAAATTCTTTTCTTCTCATTTGTCCTTGAACAATATGGTGTAGCAACTATTTACATACCATTTGCATAGTGTTAGGTATTTGAAATTGTCTAGAGATGACTGAAAGCACATAGGAGATACGCGTAGGTTATATACAAATACTATGGCATTTGTGTAAGGTACTTGAACATCTTAGGATTTTGGTATTCAAGAGGAATTCCAGGGCCAGTTATCCTACCCAAGAGACAACTATGCATGGTTTGGAGATGGAGCACTGCATTTCAGGAGAGCCCTAATTGAGACACAGATCAGCGTCTTTCTTGCCAAAGAAGAGACACTCCAAAGAATGCTCTGGGGTCTTCAGTGTGAAGGTTTTTCTTCTTGGCAGCAGAGGGAGCACAAGAGTGCTTAATAATGCAGTGTGCAGAGCCCTCCAACTGTGGCTGATTTTAAATTGTAGTACAACCTCTTATTGAAAGTAGATTGTTATGAAGCTGAACTAAAGCAAAAGATAAATAAACCCAACAAACAAACTGTCTGCCAGGTTATGACACCAAGTATTGAAAGAGATTATAAATTAAATAAGATAGAGAAATTCGAGTTTTAGGCTTGAATTTGTAAGTGCAAGGGGGCCTCCAAAGTGATGCTTGTAAAAGATGCCTTAGGACTAGCTTTCTCTAGTCCAAAATACAGACAATGTTATGCAGAGTAAGGGGACTCTGAGAGTACTTCCTGTTTATCTACAAATGGAGTCATTTCACCCAACTTCATTTAATTAGAGAAATGAATTTTATTTGGAGCCAAAACATGTTGGGTGAAATATGTGCACTTGTCACCATGCAATATTTACTTGCATGATCATGTAAGATGCTTTCTTCTCAGTGCTTGCTCTGGTGAGGACTATCCTTTGCAGTACATCTGTGTGACGTAGCGCACTTCTCCCAGGTCTTGCCTGCTCAGAAACTCCCTTGAGGTGTGTAAGGTACAGGGTAACTGCTGAGGCCCGTAAAGGTTAGAGACCGACCTCAGCACTCCAAATCACCCGCTCATTCAATTGTTCCAGTAACCCTTTGAAGGGTGTGTAAATGAGTGAAATTGGAAAAGTTAAAGATTCAGTTGCATTTTTTTCTTAGCTTTATTTTTTTTCTGTCACTATATTGAATATTTAATAAGTGGGCATCTAAGAAATGAAGAACAGAAACCGTGCTTTAATTCTTTCACTGCTTTTTATGTATTTGTCATTCATCTATCAACATCTTACTATACCTTGACAGTGAAGTAGGCCCCGGAGAGTGTAAAACTCTGCAAGGAGTTCACAGGATAAGAAATTACAACTATGCTAATTGTTCAACTATGAAGAAACACTAAGATTCACAATTGATTGATCCGGAACCTCTTGGAATGTTATCCAAGTGTCAAATAGGAGAGTCTGAAAATTTGGCAGAAGGCCTGTTGTACAACTCTTGAGCAGGTTCTGTCTTGCAAGATAATATTAGCATTTCAAGTTGTAGATCCAGCAAAATGTGAAGATATAATGTGTACTTTATTAACATGTGTCTACAGTAAAAACTCCCAGGAGGAAGTTAAAGTGGTATGGGGCCAGAGAGATGGCTCAGTGGAATAAGTGCTTCCCTGGAAAGCACAAGGGCCTGAGTCCAATCCCTGGTTCTGGAAAAAAAAAAAAAAAAAGAAAAGAAATTGAAGTGGTAAATATTTATTTATTTTTACCTCTTTTAAGTTGTTAAAGAGTCTCCTCCAACACTAAGGAAACATTTGCCATGTTCTGTGTGGAGCAATTTGTTACGGCTGTGTAATAAATCCCAGAAAGTTTGAATTCTTAATGAATATTGACAGCACTTTAACTATGCTATTATAAGGAGGGCGTGAGCCTCTGTATGTCATTTAAAAATCCAAGCAAATCACACTGTGCTTTAAAGATACGCTCTTCAGATGCACTCCAAATAAAGCTGGGGAGACCATAAAAGTCAAACAAACTAAAAATAAAAGTAAAAACAGTTCACAATGGACTCTGAGGTCAGCTTGCCACACCCAAGTGAAAGTCCCTGGGCTGTTTGCAAGGCCTGGAGACTTACTAGCCAGGCGTCTGAGTCTTCCTTCTTGACCTTCTACCAAACTGCAGCAAGATGGGCTTCCTGCTCTTGAAAATGACATCAGTGATAGGGGAATGCAAACCATTGCATTTAAACCTCTGCCAACAGTTTATGATTCAACTGTACACATTGTCTGTCTTTCTTTCTTTTCCTTCCCTCCTTCCTTCCTTTCTTTTCCATATCTTCTTCCACCTCCCTCTTCTTGATTTGCTGTTTGTTTGTTTGTTTATTTTTCTGGTTGCTTGTGTGTTTGTTTTGTTATCTTGTACTGCAGGTTGTACTCAGGGCTTTCTCATCTATAACATATATATATAATTTTGAGACGGGGTCTTGCTGAATTGCTTAGGCTGAGTTTGCTCTTGTGCTTCTCTTGCCTCAGCCTCCCAGAGCAGTCTAGCTCAAGTAATAGTCTGTCTGCAGTTTGAAACAAAAACAAGTACATTAATCTAGGTCTGCAGTGTCCAGTATGACCCTTGAATGTTTGAAATATGCTTTGACCAACTGAGGTGTACTAAAATACATACCTCAGTTTTTAAAAACATGGTTAAATACTTGTTGCAGCCTATATTTAGATGTCTCCCAAAGCCTCCCGCACTCATAGATGTGGCTTCTGGGAGGAAACTACATCATGGCTGTGATGCCGGATTAGTTCACTGAATGATTGAGCACAGTTTTGGATGTGGCTGAGGGACCTACGAAAGAGGGAAGACCAGTCCTCTTGGTGGATAGGGGTGGCACTAACTAGTGGGCTTTTATCCTGGCTGGAATGAAAGGAGAAAGCCAGAGGAGAGCTAGCCGCTTTCCTGCCTTTCATGCCATGGACTGTTTCTCCTTTGCCATGTCCCTCTGCCACTTCAGGATGCCTTGGAACAAGCCGACTGTGGACTGAACTCTGTACAGACTGTGAGCTAGGATAAACCTTTCCACCTTTAACTTGTGGGTGTTGGGCATTTGACCCAGCAACAAGAAAGTAAGATGAATATGTATGCTGCATATTGAAATGAAAATATTCCACATTTATTGGGTAGCTATAATATGGTCTTAGGATTTATTTCATGCCTTTGTATTTTTCTTAATATGGCTATTAGAAAATATAGTATGTGGACTGGGATATAGCTCAGTGGCACAGCACCTGCTTTGCATATGCAAGGTCCTGAGTTTGAGTCCCAGTACCAAAAAAGAAAAAAAAAAAAATCAAAAATCAATGTGAATCATGGAATGGTTGTATTTCTTCTTCTTTTCTCTTTATATCAGTGCTGGGGACCAAATCTAGGAACTCATGCACGCTAGGCAAATGCTCACCCAAGTGCCTTTATATGATATTTGTAGGGGGCAGCTCTGCTAAGCATAATGGGGCCGGGGAGACATAGTTCTACAAGCCCACTATTGGAGACCTGCAAACCCTCGCATAGCGCTCTGCCGTAGTGCAGCAGGTAGCACAGGCATTTTCCTACCTTCTTCTGGTTGCTCTGCGCAATGTGGGCCTTACCATCTCTTTAACTCTCACTGAGAGTCCATGGTTAGTGAGTGCGTAATCTCGTCAGCAGATCTAGTGCAGGCCTATAAAATGGAAATTCGTCAGGCTAATCTGTGACTCGGTCTCCATGGGAGAGCCCAGGGGAGCTGCCAACTGGGACGCTGGTGGAGAAACCTGTGCTGTGCCTTAGAAAACACAAACACTTTTGTTTTACAGCTGTCTGGGCTGCTGATAGCTACACGGTTTGAGGTTGATACCTTCACGTGACAGATGGCTTTGAACATTGATAATGAGAATTATTTAATTTGCTGTTTAGCTAGAAAAAACATCAAGGCCATAAAAGGAAATCTGTTTTGTAAAAGCTGTAATATGTTTAGTACAATGGGAGGCATCGAAAGGAAATGAGATGATTTTTAACTATTATTCTTTATTTTGTAAGCAAGAGCTAGATGAATTTTCATCAATGCAGCTCTGACCAAGACTGAATATAATAAGGCAGTGGTCTGTAAAATATCATAATTTATGGCCTTAATCATCTAAAGAAAATAGCCTTTCTTACATGAAAGGGGAACACACTACATTTGAAAGCTTACAATGAGTGAGCTGAGCATTGTTTGGTATTGACTGAGAGCATTTGGAAGTCTATTTAAAGCATTTCATTAACAACTTGGCATTTTGTTTCCTCAAAAGAAGTGCATTTTCTAAATTAAAATCGAAGCCAAAAGTCACCCCTGGCTGAAGTGAAGGTAGTGGCCTCTGATGAGGTGTTCAGTGTAAGCCCTGAATGCTTCCAGAAGGGGCGGCGGCAAAGCACACTGCAGAAACAGACATCAAACTTCTGCCGAAGGAGTGAAACTGAGTCTTTTGTAGCTGTAGCTTCAAGACAAATACCTGACTCTGAGCTCCACTGTCCACTTCGCTCTTCTTGAGTAAATAGGGGACAGGAGCCACTGATCCTAGCAGGGGCTGGAGTTTAAGAACACCATTTTATGAGGAATTTACTAAGTTTGCCCCCGAAAGATAAAGAATTAGAGAAAAATGCGTGGGCCAACTTTGCTTTCTGACATAAATAACTGGAGTTTACCAAGGCAGCTGCCCATGTCAGGATTTCGGGGGATGGTTAGGCCGCTTGATATTTGCAGAACTGCTTCCCTGCGGCCTCTACAAAGTTTAACTGCAAGGAGATGGGAAGCTCTCGGCCTAAGGACTGAAGGTCCCGAGTTTGCTTTGAGTCTACGCACAGACACAAAAAGGCGCGACTGTCACCAAGGCCTCCTGCCAAAGCAGAGTAACAGCACTTTGACTTTAACTGTAAATTACAAACAATCCCTTTTTAAGTACAAAACGAATGTGCAGAGTCGAAGACCCTGTCAGCCAGCATGCCAGTGAATCAAGTAGAAGAAGACAAATTACTCACTCGTGCCACTCCAGCTAAATTTTTATTCTGCTAAGTGTACTGTCAGGAAAGGGCTTTTCTTCTTTGTCAGATATCAAGAGAAATTAATACATTGCAGTTGCGACACATGCGTGAAGTATTGCACGCGTCTACTCCGAGAAGCAGTCAGATCACAGGATCTGCTTCCCTTCCCCTCCCCCACCCGGCTGAAGCTTAAATACCAACAGTGAGACTGTGTGACCCCGTTGCTCCCAGGGCGAGCTCTTCCTGCAGTCAATTTCATAATTGTGTAGCTCCGCCCCCCTGCTCGCACTTCCGCTCCCCTCACTACCCCTTTCTCCCCCATCCCAGCAATGAATCATCATGCCTTTAAAGAGACGGAGATGACCCAGTGTGAACTTTGCTGGCATCCTGTACATTCTTCTGCCAAAAAAGGGGAGTTGCTTTGTGACAGAAACCTGGCCAGACCCTGATGTGGGCTGAGGCACCAAGCTTCGGTGCTTTTCTGGGAAGATCAGTGAGGAGTTAATTTTCCTAGATCATGGGGATGATTCAGAATCGCATATCTCAGTTCATGATCAGGTTTTTAAGAACCCAGTTCGGCCCTTTGTGCAGAAAAAGAATATATCAGAGGAAAATTGCTGGCAGATCGCATGCAATCAGGGCAGAGGAATTCATACCGCATCCAGCCCTTTGATTTCTCCAGATCTGGCCGAGGGTGGGGTTTCCGTATTTGTGCTTTGGCAAATGTGTCCAATAATTAACTCCTCCTGGTATACGGTCCTAGTGTTATCGTGTCCTTATTTGTGCATTTATTAAAACCAGAAGAATTTTGCCCCTTCGTTTTTTTAGTACAAGCTCTCATCAACATGGGCTCTGCCTCTAAAGACTGATCCCCTCCTTGAGGAGTCCAGATTGTGCCCCTGACGGGGACTGGTGCTTTTGGGGGGGGGCTTCCTCTGTGGATGGGAAGCCTTTTCTTCTCATCCCAGCCCCTTCCCGGAACCCCTTCTTCACAAGGAGAATTTTGTCTTCCTGCTTTGAGTTCAGTTTGAGCATCAACACTTCTGCAAAGTCTTTCTTGATGATCACAAGAGTCTGTGGCTCTGCCCAATGCGTGATTCAGAGAAGTGCTATTTTCTTATTCTTTTTATTTATACAATATTTTTTTAAACCTCTAGGAAAAAGAGCTTCGGGGCCAGATAGAGAGAGTGGTCCAAGTGGGAGCCTTTCTTATCTGAATACTTTCTGCTCCTCCTGAGCCCACCTGACCTTGGTGTACAGTTTGGCATGCAAGACCTTGCCGTCGTTGCTCCAGCAGTGCGCCTCTCCTTCTGGCCAGTTCTCCTCTCCTCTGCTGTGAGCTGAGCTAACAGGTATGCTGAGATCCTAGCTTCCGTGTCTGCGAGTGTGGCCACATCTGCGACTAGAAGTTTTCAGCTGGAATTAGGTAAGGGGAGTAGATAAGGTACTCCTGGATAATAGTGGACTCCGAATCCAACAGGACTGCTGTCCGCGTGAGCAGGCACTGAGGGAGGCACAGAGGAAGCACTGCACAGATGCCATGAGACCGTGGAGACTGGGGTCAGTGCTGCCCTAAACTGAGAAAGCCACTCTCGCCAGCCAATGCCGGAAGCATTTCCTTAGCATTCCTGGAGAGAGAGCTGGACCCCAAGAGTACCTTCATCTTGGACTGCGAACCCTCAGATCTGAGAGAGAATGCATTTCTTCTATTTTAGACAGCCCCCTTGGTGGCATTTTGTTACTGTGGCCCTAGCAAATGCACATGCCCATCTCATAAGAGCCACGATTATGGATCTGGCATTGATCTTTCTCCTGTAGGTTTCCATATGCAACCATATCTCTTTTGATAATCATAGGTAATCTCTTCTGAGTGTGTATTTGGCCCTACCCATAACAATATGAATAAACAAAAGGCCCAATAGAATAAGTGACATGTCTCCAGCCGTCTAGGCTCACCGCCGGCCTCTGATACAGAGACCACTGAAAGAGGTCTGAGGGAGCCCAAGGGGGCCAAGCCTCCAGCTCCAGGCCAGGCCTGGGCACCAGCTCCTGCAGGCCTCCTGGGCTCCCTCTGCTGGGCTCCAGAGTGCACCACAACTGTCCTCTGCAGAAATGGTATGGCCACCTGTGAAGTCAATAAAGGGGGGGAAAAAAAAAAAGGTTTGGCATCGAGGAAATGCAACCAAAAAACCCTACCTGCTTTCTTTTATTTTTTAGCTTTTCATTTGAGCAAATCTCCCCATGCAATCAGAGTATGAGAGTTTATACCACATCCAGCCCTTTGATTTCTCCAGCTCTGGCCAAGGGTGGGGTTTCCATTTTTGTGTTTATGAAACCTCAGTCTTTCTGATTCTTATTTTTCAAAGAACATCTGTCAGCTATCTTGTTTCAGGAGGTTTCCCTCAGCAGGCAGAAGGCAGCCTGACTCTCAAGCCTAGAATCCCAGAGTAACTCTTCAGCTGGGGCGGTAATGTGCTATTCAGCACAGCTTTCAGATGCTTTGGGAACAACTCTCTTCTTCCAACTGTTCAGGCCAACACACTCACTTGACTGCTCTCTCGGGCTCACAGCTCACATCCAGTCTGCCCAGAAAATATAGTTGGCTCAGTCTTCCAAGTTTTCCTAGATTCTGACCATTTCTTTCCACCAATAGAGTTAAACCTTCATTGGGATAACTGTAGCCTAGTACATGGTCTCGCTGCTGTCACTGCCCTCCATTCACAGCTGGTCACACACAGCAAGTGATTTTAGAAGTCTGCTCATGGCCGTCCCCAGCTCCATCATCCTGCCTGGAGTCAAGGCCTAGCATTGTTGACAAGGCCTTACATGGTCAGGATGTGCACCAGCCTTTCCATCTCATCTGGTATTTCCATCACTGTCCTTGTCCCCAGTGCACCCCAGTGAAGCTCTCTGGGGTCACTTTAATTAAAGTAAGACCTACTGACTTTACTGGCCTACCTCGCCCATTTAGCTGTGCCACAAACATGAATATGCCATTTGTCTTTTTTGTTGTTATTATGGTCAGGAGGGGAGGGATTTTTGTCAGTTCATTCATCTGGATAGTTCTTTGCACCTGATAGACACCCACTACATAGGCATTGACTGTTAGATGAATTAACCAGTAGTATTTCCCACACCTACTATGGACAGGGTATCACTAGCCCCAGCGCAATGGTTATCTATCTCAACCGCAGCCAACCCCAAATAATTCAACTAGTCCATGACATGATACATATCTTATTTACTTGCTCCTTGATGTAATTGTGTGAGATATGATGTGAATGTTGAGTTAGAAAGAGCTAGATTTCATACCAGGCTCAAAGGCATAAACATCTTTTAAAAATAAAAATTAAAACCAGAATCCAAGACCATATATGAACCTGATAGCAGGTTTTGAGAACACCAAGTAGCACATCTTCAGCTTCTAATAATTGCAATTTTTAACAGCTACCATTTATTGAACTTTTCTGTTGTGCCCAGCACTGTGGTTAAAGCTTTGGGGGTGCTCTCTCATTAAGCCCCACAACAGTGGAGTGATGCAGAGGCCATGATTTTTATCATCTCAAGTGACTACACTGAGCCTTGATCTTTAGAGAAACTGCTCATGGATCAAGGGCACCCAGCAATGCTTTATCTTTATAACAAGTCATTACCTGCATGAAATAGGACAGTGAGCCAGGTGCGGTGAACACCTGTAATTCCAGCTGTGCGAGAGGCCGAGGTAGGGGACTGTAAGTTCAAGCCCAGCCTAGGCAATTTAGTAACTTAGAGAACTCTGTCTTTAAAAATAATAATAATAAAAGGGCAGATGATCTAGCTCACTGTGAGGGCCTTAGGTTCACTCAATCCCTAGTACTTGAGAGGAGGGAAGGACATGAGCATCAACACTGTCCTATATTTTGGCTAAGGGAACTGTGTCTAACATCACTTTAGATTTTAGGTTTTATTTTTGGTGTATAATGCATCTATCCAAGAAATTAAAGTCCAGGTCTCCCATTGAAGAATACTCATTTCTCCACATCAGCTTAAGTGTTTTCACAGCTAACAAAGCTATGCTCCAGGTGATTTTTGGGCCCAGATGCTACCTGGGTGGAAATGACTCCACTTGAAGTTCATGCTTCCGTCCCTGGGACTCTTTCCTGGTAGACAGTTTGCCTCTCATCTGGGGCACCCCACTGTGCTAAGGACTAAGGGAGATTATAAAGGGCCATGGTGAACTGCCAAGCCTCATTTAGGGACCTCATTCTCCCTCCTCTAGCCTTTTCTCCACTTCTTTCTTCTTGTCCTACTCCCAAGCTTCCCAGAGTCCTCTGGGAACAGAATTCAAAGAGAAGGGTCTGAAAGTCACCTGGCCACATGAAAAGCTGGAAGACACTACAAGTGTTTCACAATTACCCTACACTTTATGTTTAAGGGAAACAATCCTACAAGCTGAAATAGTTCCAGAGTTCAACAGTCTGAGAAATTTGAAGAAAAAGAAAAAAAAAAAAAAAGCAAGGCCTATATTTCAGAGATGTGAAGAGAGACCAGCGCTCTGAGGTTGGAAGGAAGTGAGAAGACCCTATTTGTGGCTGCAGGAAAGGAAGAGAAAAGATCCCTGCAAGGAAACTACCAACAGATGGTAAATACATTTTTAATTCTTCTGTCATACTGTGTGGACTTGGGCACACTTGTCCTGCTGTGTGAGGCTCCCGAAATAGCTAGTCATGGCACTGCAGAAGAGAGCTGCTCACCGAGCTGCAAGGAACTGCGCTCGCTGGCGCACAGGAAGGGTTCATAGTAGGATGGGGTGGATTTGCTCCCAGTCTGCGGCTCCTCTGTGCGGCATCTGCTGTCCCTCTGGGTGCAGAAAAATTCTGAGATGTCAGATCTCACTGTTGGTGTTTTGAAATCTACTATTTCAAATAATCTCCCAAGCTCTGGTTACAATGATTAAATATTGACATCATCTAATCTCCCACTTATTCATAGATCTGAAGACCTCCAAGGAGGGTCACAAACACCTTGAAGCAGACCTTACTCCTTCATCTCATCTTTCTAATGGTTTTAGTTTTGTTCCCAGTGTTCCCATATGACACCATGGGAATTCCAGTACCAGAAAAAGGATCAAAACTGAACCTAGACAGTTGAATGTTCTACTCAACTGAGGGGACACTGGACCCTGCACACTGGAGTCCAGTTCCCAGTTCTATCACCATCTTTCAGTGCAGCAGCAGAAAGAGGAGCATGCCAGCGACTCCTACCGAATACAGAAAAATGGGGTGGCCTGTTATTCAATCATCACCCAAGAAATGCAACTGACACATTATTAGAACCAGGAGCATCCTTGGGAAATCTAGTTCAGTTGTGTTTTGTATGTTTGTTTGTTTTTCATTTTGTAGACAAGAATCAGAACCAAACAGTTGCAGTGCATTGGCATAGATCATACAATCAGTGGCAAATTCGTGCTGCAACTGAGACACTTCTCTGTCCCTTTCCGCTCTCCCCCTAGCGTGTAGAGAAAGAGAGTGCCATGCTCCAAATCCAGTCCTACAAGATCTTGGTTACAGTAGCCCTCAGACTAGGTTCTTACAATGCATGATTTTGGAGTCTCTGACCTACAGGTGTTTGGGAATCTGGTTGATATTCTTCATAGGTAAAGTTTGAAGCTAAAATATATCTGTTAATTTCTATTCTAACCCCCTGTAGATTGTGTCTGTATTATACAGCTACTACACTATTTAACACAGCTGGATTCCCCTTTTCATGAAATAGCAGAGAAGATTGGTAGATAAGAATTAAAAGCCTCTGGAAGAAAGGAACCAAAAGCCTGACACAGCTACTTCCCCACCCCTGTCCTTCCTGGTCCAAGAACCTTTTCGAGCCACTTTTGGAATCAGGAGTTAGTGGGAGGAAAGAGGATGTTTTATCACATAAGTAAAAGAAAGGAAAATAAAACAAAAACGCTTTATCCTAATTTTGTTTGATGAAATTGTAACTTGCAAAGTTGACGCTTCTACAAGATCAAAAATATTCCAGTTCAAATTGACTTATATACTCACAGATCATTTTTTTGCATTTTTCATTAATCAAAACTGTTCTCAATCAGCTATTTTAAAAAGTGATCTTCTTCCCTCTTTCCTAAAAGTTAATCAGTAAGTTCCTCAATAGATAACCCCAAACTTTGCATTTCCATTCAGCATTCTGGTTTGTTGTTTTGGAGCCAGGAGGTCAGTCATTTTTTTATTTTTGTGGAGGTGGTAGAAACACTTTTTTTAACCTGTTGTATTTATGTATGAGTTTTTTGTGTTTTGAGGATCAATTTGTTCTTTTGGAATAATCATGGTAAGATTTCTAGCTACTGCTGCGGTCAGTTACAGATTTGGAGATGAAGACAAACAAGAATGTGTTCAAGGGAAGTAGTAATGCAGGCACACTGCAGGCTTCTTCATTCCTGTGATCCAAATTTGATTATCTGGCTAATATTACTGGGGATAATTGAAATTTTAGTCATTACAGCTCAAGGCCTTGAAAAAAATAAACAGAAACTACATTTGCTGTGAATTCACATACAGCCTTTTCTAAGAGTCTGCTTGGCTGATTTAAAAATGTAGATTGATACCAAGATTCCATTTCAAGAGTTCAAGTCTAGTTGACACTCTGTTAGAGATGAAAACAAGAACTAGACATAAACGATGGTTTTAGGAGGAAACGTCGAATATGATTATTAGCAAGAGCAGAAAGCTCACGCTGCTGATTTCAGCTTTCCTTTTGGATGCAGGAGTTTTAGGTTTCTTTCTCCTACAACACATTGGGGCCCTGATTCCTGCTCACGGTGCTCTGTTCTGTCACGTGATAACAGTGCTGTGAAACCACCCCTGCTTGAAGTCCAAGGATGCTTCGGGTAGCCACAAAGCAGCTGTATCCTTGCACCCTCACCGCTCCCCCAGTGAATCTTCCCACGCAAGGGTACAGTCTGACCCGATGCTGCTCAGCTCTTAAGATAGATGAGAAACCAAAGAAAGTGCTCAAGATCTCCGGGAAGCAACTCCGAGTGGAGCCTCTTTCGCCATGTTCGGAGGACGCCAGGGGCATCACACCCACACTTACCCTGTTGGCACCACTCCAACCCCAGTTCTCAGCATCCAAATAGAGGAAGCAATCCAGACACAAATGACCACATAGGGTTTGGCTACGTGTGTGGCCCTAATTGGCTAATACATTGCACAAGCCTAAGAAGTAAAGAGCAGATCAGTTTCCTGAAGTATGCCTTCATTACTACTCTATCAGAGTGCTTCCCTTGAACACATTCTCATTAGTCTTCATCTCCAAATCTGTGACTGACCAGGATTATTCAAAATGACCAAAGTAATCCTCAAAACACAAAAGAGTCATACATAAATACGATAGGTTAAAAAAATATTTCCACCAGTGTTTTCTTCTCCTGGCAAGAAATGCAGCAAAAAAACCAAGTTCCTCTACATCTATGTCAATAGGACGAATGTCATAGTGTTGGATAATATAAAAGAGGCGAAGCATAAGACTATGCTAGCTGGGTTGTTCTATCTGGAGGAAGTCCAAAGACATGCAAAAAGATTGTGTCACAGATCAGTATGGTAGCTCTTTGATAGGGAGAGGACTGTGATTAGAAGGCTTTCAAGGTGACAGAGAGTTCTCTCGCGACCAAGGTTGTGATCAAAACAGTGCTCACTGGTATAGCACAGTAGGCCTTACGTGTGTGACCCGTGTGCTTCATCTGTAAGAATGATTTATTTCCATTATGGACAGGATAATTTTTTTTAATTTTAGGGAAGGGTTTACAAGGTGTTCAAGGTCTCACTACTAGATCAGATTCATAGTGATTTGCCTGTTTAAAGCCTCCCAAGAGCTGAGATTACATGCACATGCCACCATGCCCAGTCTCAATTGTTATCTCAGCAGGCCCTGGGTGTAAGGAAGCCTGGAACAGCAGGTCCAGGAATCGAACCCTCAGACCTTGTGCCTGCTTGCAGGTGCTTTAGTCCCCTGAGCTATTTGGCCAGTCCAACAGGAAAATTTTAAAGGTATTAGAATAACATTTTGCTTAATTTAAGTCAATAGATATTTATTATGGAGAAATATATAAAATTTAGATAAGCTCAAGAAACGTGAAACTAAGCCCCATCATAGGACAGTGGAAACACACATCCAAACACTACAGGGCTGGTGCATGGCTCTTGGCTCTTTGTCATTACGTCAAAGTTAGACACATGCATATCTGGTGACCCAGATTTCTCCCCTTGGGTATATATATATATATATATATATATATATATATATATATACCCATAGAAATATGGCCATGTGAGCAGTGGAAGAACAACTGTATTCATAAGCGCTGCAAACTGAAAACAAGCCAAGAAATCCATCAACAGTAGAACAGATGAGTGTCATAAGTACAGCCTTGGAATACTAGATAGCGCGAAAAATAAAATGGGCCACAAAAGCCTCAGCACCACAGATGACACTTAGAAGCATCCTGCTGAGAAATAGGAGTGGGCCCAGGAAATCAAATGCTCCCACAGACAGTTTAAAAGGCAGGAAAAAAAAATTAGTATTTAGCAGTCAACACTTGGGTGGTAAAACTATAACAAAAAACAAACGGAAGTTCACATGGAAGACAGCAGAGAGTTCCCGAGGGGAAGGCAGTCTACGCTGGAAAGCATGGCCGCAAGGCTGCCAGGCTGTGCCTTTATGTTTTCTTGTAGCATGTGAAGGTTCCCTTTATAAAAAAATGTATTAAGTTGCACTTTCTATAGCATAGGCTTTCTCAAATGTATGTTTCACAGCCTAAGAGTATAAAAATCACATAAAATCCAGTAATTCAGTGATACCATCTTAACAAACCCAATGGTTATGTGAAATATTGACTTTATGCGGAAATTTGATTCACTTCTTGTGCAGTTCAGGTTGCAACCAGAACTGGAGACCTGAGTTTGTGAATCAAGATATATTCCATACTTCCTTTAGTGCAACAAATATATATGGAGTCTGCATTGCTTGGGAGCCATTTTTTTCTCTATGCCGTCTTGCTAGAAGAACACCTCTTTGATTTTTCTCCATTTCCATTTAATTTTGACTAAGCAGAATTACCATACTAGCTTTAGGCCTCTCTGGAAGCGTAAAGCCTTGGAGTTGCTTTCAGGAAATGAGATTGCTTTAGCGTAAGCTACACTGACTCGTAGACCGATCCACAGGATTTTGCCATAGCTCATGGGGTACTTCTCTTTTTCAGTTAATAATGCCACTGCTTCGAAAGCTAGAGTTTCCTTCCACCTCTTTAGAGTGTTACATTTCCAAAGGGAAAGGACAGGCAATGATGGGGAGAGCCCAGCGGGGGAAGGAGCCAGGTGCCTGAGGCATGAAGATGAGCCTAACTCTGCCTACAGGGCGTCCCTCCCTGAAGGCGTGGCTGCAGGGTTGGCAGGCTGTATTTTTGTGTTTTCTTCCAGTTATGTGAAGGTTCACTTTATAAAAAATGCATTAACAAATACCTGTCTGAGCCAGCATCACCTGTTTTCGTACCTATCTAGGTAAGGCCTAAAGTACTGTAGTTGTATTGATTTTTTTTTTGCTCCTTAGGCCACCCTTTGCCTGAAGCCTCCTTTCCAAGCCTGAGCAGGAACCCCACCAGAGTGCTATGATGCCACACGATGGCCTCTGTCGGCCAGTGCTGAAGTTGCCTCTCTCCACATCGATTCCACATAGATAAGGTGTGATCCACACATATGGTGAACGTTGACAGCGTTGTTATGAGATATGATCAAGAAGTCACTGCTGGGGCTGAGTGCCATTCCGTGGAAAGGTAGCTCATAAAAACACTGCCCTGTCATGTGTCCTCATCTACCTTATTTACCAAATCAGGCACCATGCACCTTCTGGTTCCTCCCCAAAGTCAAAATGACTAGCAAAGGCAAATGGTTTGAATCAATTCAACATCCAGGTAGCCAGGACTTGTGTAACTAAAGAGATTCACAAAAGAGGACTTCTACAACTGCTTCCATGAATAGCAAGAAAGATGGGGTAAGTTTATTTGCAGCAAGTAGGAGGACTATGAGCAAGCTGGATGGGAATGTGTCTCTTACTGTAATGTAATGTATTTCATTCTACGTTCAATACTCACCATAGTTTTCAACCACACCTTGAACTCTATAATCTATAAGCTCCAGGCAAGCAGGGTCGGATCTGTTTCCCAGTTGTCATCCTTGGCCAGTAGTGGAGAACCTAGCTCATGCATGTTAGTGTTTTTATTTTTTCAAGACAGGCGATGTCAAGGTATGAGTAGTTTATTCTCCACTAAAACCTTAGTATTCATGTTTAATTGCAGTGGTAGTGATTTGTAATAAATAAGTGGGTCAAGGGCTGCAGTTTAGGCCCTCAGTGTCTCTAGAAGGTTCCTCAGCGCTGTCCAAAGCCTTGGCACATCCAGGGAAAGGACAGGCAATGATGGGGAGAATCCAGTGGGGGAATGAGCTGCGTGCATGAGCATGGAGATGAGCCTCACACCCCCTACAGGGCATCCCTCCCTGAGCTCCCTTGGAACCTGTCTGAGCCAGCATCACCTGCTTTCATATCTAACTAGGTAAGGTGTAACCTATATTCTTTAGAAAATGAGAATGGTGTAAAGTAAGATGGGGCTTGATGTGAGATTAACTCTGCTTCAGCTGGAGAACCAACAGTTTCAGGTAGTTCCAACCCATCTACATGGCTCATTAAAAAACTCAAAAATGCACAACCACTCCCTTCCAGTTCCTCATCAACAGTAGTAGTTTGTGTTTATGCAGTGTTAGATATTACATGAAACAACTGCACTTATCATCTCGTGCCATTCCAACAGCAAATCATTTGTGGGGAACTGGGAAGACTCCACTGTTCATGAGCTGGAATTTATTCCCTAAATTCCTACATGGATGGTGTCTGCAGGTGGGCCTTTGACAGCATTTAGGACTAGATGAGGTCATCATAGTAGGGTCCCTTCATGGGACTGGCAGCTTTATAACAAAAGGAAGAGCACCTGGGCTTCCATAGGCCCCCTGTGCTCCCACACAATGCCCTCCACCATGCTGTACCATGGCCTTCACTGAGGCAGGTCTCTTACCCTTGGACTTTCCAGCCTCTAGAACTGTAAGAAACACACATCTTTGAAATTAGCTGCCTAGTTTTGCATATTCTGTTTCAGCAACACAAAATGGTTCAAGGCATAGCGTTTTATAGATGGGAAAACTATCTGATAAAGGTTAAGTAATTAGCCACACATCTGAAGATCCGTTTATAGTGTAAGGCAGGGATTAATGACCCCTTGGGTGCTGGAAGGGGAAGTGTATAGAGCATGCATTTTTACACTGATTTATTTTCAAGTACTAGGGATATTAAATAAATATGTGGCACCATTCCAACTTGCCTTCAGTAGTTATTTCTTAATAAAGTTAAGAACCTCAAATTTTTGACATCCTTTATTGTAGTCATTGAAACACTAGACTAACTGCATCTGTGAAACATAAAAATGGCTAGGAGCAGTAGTGCACAGCTGCAGTCATTCCACAAGGCTCAGGCATGAAGACTGCAAATTCAAGGTCAGTCTGGTTAATTCAGTAACTCAGTGGGATCCTGTCTCAAAATTAAAATTTTAAAAAGGTTCAGAGTTCTAGCTCAGTGCAATAGCCCTTCATTCAACCCCTACTACTGCAAAAAGAAACTTTTTAAAAATTAAAAGCAAACAGTATTTTTCTATGTTTAATGCTATGATCCATGTCTCCTTAAAAAAATCCGTATCTTAAAGATCTAATCCCCAAAGTCATGTATTGTTGGCTCTTGGAGGTGGAGCTTGTGATGGTGATTAGGATTGGGTCCTGCAGCTGTGGCTCCAGGAGAATTGGGGAACCCAGCCTCGTGCACCAGCCCCCTGCCACGTGATGATGCCGCAGGGAGCGTCATTGCATGTCTGCACGTCACCGCTGGACTGCTCTTCCTCTAGAACCGTGAGCGAAATGCATTTCATATTCTTCATCAATGCTCAGTCCCCAGTGCTCTGTGGCAGCCAAAGACACACTATGGCCACCAGCAGTGGGAAGGTATTTTTGGTTTTGTTATCTCACCCCTGCTATTTTGTGAACATAAGCTCTTTCTCTTATGGCAGAGCAAGTGCACTAGGACCAAGGGCTTGGGGGAAGGGATAAAGAAGAGAAGACAGACACCAGGGGTAAGGTCTGAGCAGGGGAAGGGGTGGTAAGCATGGCCTGGCATACAAGGAGTAACAGCAAGCCATGGTGCTTGGAATTCTGCGCTTCTCGTAAACTAGCAACATCTGTACCAGCAGGGATTCTGTCAGAGCCAGAGCGTTGGCCCTCAGCTCAGGCCTGCCCAGCCCAACAAGAACTTGCAATTCAGTGCAGTCTCCTGGGAACTCTTCTATGCATCAGTACATGAAAGCTCTTCATTGTCCCCAGCTAGTCTGAGCTCAGGCCTGTGACTAGAGGGAACTGGTTTGGTTTCCTAGAGGCCTAGGAATCTGATTACTTCCAGTTGACTCCAAGTTTCAATATTCTCTTACCACGCTGGCCAGAGCCCTGGGATTCCCAGCCTGCCTCAGTGTCTCTGCTACACGTTCCAGATCTCTGCAGTGGTTAGATCCTTGTCCTGGGCCCTGGCTCCCTTGGCTTGGGTCCTGATTCTCTGCCAAACTCTTGAGCTCCTCTCTTGCCTTGGAGAGCGGGATATGATTTCCTCCTCCCTTCTCAGCTTCTGGCAAGGGACCTGCTGTGGCCCGGCTGATCAGCTGGAACTGTGCCTGATTCTGAGGGTTGTCACTTGAGCTTCATCCAGCGCTGTGCTCCGCTGGCAGACAGAGCTCACTCAGATGAAGCTAGTCATGTCTTCGACCGCTGCACACCGCCTGCCTGGCTGCCTCCTGGGGACGGAGGCTCCATGGCTTCTGTTACGCTGCACACTAGTTTCTTCCCTCTGGCCCAGCCTTCTCTGTACACAAAAGTCTCCTACGGAGAGGAAGATGCCAGGAGAGATGGATGGAAACAGGCCATGGACCTGTCCCTCCCTTTCTTAATATTAATAGTTCCATGAGTGGGTAGGCCTGTTTCTAGAATTCCAAAGTCTGTCTCTGGACCTCTTTAGGTAAAAGACATTCTACGAAGTCCTCAATGGTAAAAATGGGCTTAATGGTTTTGACCTTTTTTTTTTTCCCAAGGAAGAAAAATATCTTCTTTCTTGCCTGATTTATGATATCAAAATAAACCAGTCCATGTAGAAGCTCAATAATTTCTCTGGGTCCGATATAAACATTTCACTCTGACTGTTGGCACTTTACCTCCTGTTGTGCTGAATTTATGGTAGTCCCTAAATTATAGGGATTATAATGCCTCTGCGTCTGTGCTTCAAACTACCACAGAACGTCATGAAGTTCAATCAAGCCTGCTGTCAGCTATGGTGACCAGTTTTAAATGGCTATCATTCTTAGTAGTAAAGCACTCACTGTATCTTTAAGATTGTTGCATCATTTCTATTCCCAAAAACTCTTCATTAAAAAAAAAAATGAAGGAGGAGGAGAAAGAAAACAGAAAGAAGTGTGGCAGCACCCCAGTAGCAAAATAATGATGTGGGTGTATGTATTATTTACATACATAACGCTTTTCACAAGAAATTCAAATGTCTTACAGAAAATAAATGCAACTTGCAATGAAGATGCAGTAACACAGCAAGATAGAAAGAAAGCAATTACTCAAAGGGAAATTTAAATTTGGCATAAATCATTTGCATAGAAAGAATGAGTAAATATCCATTGACTCACACACAAAGATATACGAAGGACAGCGCCCAGCGTATGCAGAAAGGAAGCAGTCATCCCTCTGTATCTGTGAGCTCCACATCTGGGATTCAACCAGCTGCAGGTGGAAAGTATTCAGGAAAAATAAATTGCATCTGAACTGAAGAAGCAGACTTCTTTCGTTGTCTTTATTGCTCAAACAATACAGTAAAACAACTACTTGCATGGCATTTGTGTTGTATTAGGTGTTACAAATAATTTAGAGACAAGGGATTAAGAAGGATGTACAGAGCTGACCTATTAGGATCCGGGCCTAGGAAACCCAATCTCCCACTCAGTGGGGCAATGACAAAGTAAAATGTGCTCAAAACATATATTTTAGTTGGGATGGTCAAAGCCCAACAACAGGCTAAGACCACAAGGCAGTGGGTCTTTGGCTTTTGTGAGTTGCACCGCTTGATGGGGGTGCTGGTGGGCTTAGGCCACAAGCCATGTTGGCCTAGGACAGACTCTCAATTTATTTCATGCCAATTTATTAATGTTCACATTAATTATTGCCTGCTTGTACCATATCATGTTGGTCCCCAGCAGTGGCATATGAATACTGTACCATTTTTATAAGAGACTTGAGTTATCTGACTTTGGGGGTCCCAGAATCAGCCCCTAACAGATAGTGAGAGATGATTATAATATCAAAAACAGGGAAAAGATAATTTTTTCTTCTTTTTTTCTTTCCAGTACCAGGGATCAAATATCAAATTTGGGACCTTTCACTCACCAGGCAGTCACTTAAGCTGCTGAACTATCTCCCCAACCCTGGTAAAAGATAGTTTTAATATGTCTAAAATCATTAGAATGAGAAATATGTGTTCTTAAGGAAGTCATCTCATTTTTTTGCTTGTTGGTTTTGTTATTTTGAGACTGGGGTTCATAAATGTAGTTAGAACTGGCCTTGAATTCATGGTACTCTTTCTGCCTCAGCCTCCTGAGTGCTGGGATTATAGGTGTGTACCACCATGCTCAGCAGTCACTCCAAGTTTCACACTTAATAATGTCATTGGATTAGCAGGGATATATATATATATATAGTGTGTGTGTGTATGTGTGTGTGTGTGTGTGTGTGTGTGTATGTATATTTCCAAATGACATTCTTCGCTGAGCTAAATCAAAGACCCAGGAGAAAGTTACCCCGACCTAGGAGGAATAAATGGATAGAAAACATAACAAAGTGTCCCTGATTAGTTATAGTTTGTACTCACCCTGCAGCTTTCTTTAGGCCTAGATTGTATTAGGACAGACATATTTTAGTAGATAAGTTACGAGGAAGCTGCAGTTGAAGTTTATGTAAAAAGCCCAATTTTGAGGACTGTCCTGAAGATTCTTCTGTCTTCTTTACTTGTTTTCAGTTTTATGTCTGCTTTTATGTCATTGGAACAAGCTTCTACCCAAACTTTCAAATGTTTGGACAAAGGGATTCCCAGTAGAGGTGGGGAGGAGGCTCCTAGAGGGGAATTGTGAAAATCGTGCCAGACTTTAAAACCTGATAACCCTGAAGTTTATCTCACCCCTGCAGGTGTAGGCATACCTGAGCATGTGTAGTCATAGTCACACCACTTGAGACTCCAATGCCATTTCTCTTCCTCATCTGTCTTTTGTTTTACGAGTCATGTGACAAAATCAACAAAATCAAACCCTCTTTCTGAGGCCTCAACTATGAAAAAAGCATCAACTCTGACATCTCTGGGGTAGGTGCAACTCTTCAGATCATGCTTAGTAAGCTGGCTCTGCTTCTTTTGTCACATTGCTCCTGAAACAGATTCTGAGATCTACATACTGTATTGAGACCTAGAGATACCTGTTGCCATAGGCCTTTCCACAGCTAATCTCTCTCTCTCTCTCTCTCTCTCTCTCTCTCTCTCTCTCTGCTGTACTGGGGATTGAACTTAGGACCTAGTACTTGCCAGGTAAGGTCTTATTCTACTATTATCTTCCCAGCCCCTTAATCTCTCTTTTTAAAAGATAATTACTTGGGATAAAAGGCATGGAACATATTTTCCATGATTTAAACTTTTCTATAAAAATATTATAGTGCTCATCCTGAGTATTGTCCTCCTCACACCAAGAACTCATGCCGACTCAGAATCTGTGACTATCGTATGATTTTATCTGGACATAGAGCCTGTGCAGATATAGTTTAGTTAAGGTGATAGCATACTGAATTAGAGTGAGACCTAAATCCAATAACTAATGTCCTTACAAGCAACTCAGAGATAGTCATACACAGGGACGAGACAGATGTGTACAAAGAGGCAGAATGTAGAGTGACACAGACACCTGCCAAAGAAAGCCAAGGACTACTGGTGGCCACCAGAATCTGGGATAGAGGCTCTTGCAGTGCTAGCAGAAGCGGAGCATTTGAGGGGCATTTAGATCTTTGTTGCTGGTCAGCCAAGGGTTCTTTTGCTCAACTCAGATGGAAATAATACATTGACAAAGTGTAGCCATTAGTGGTTCTGGACTTTGAGTGACAGTGTCCTCTGTCCTTAGTCTGACAGATCTCAGAGCCACAGCCACCCATCAGCTCCTTGACTTCCAAGGCTCGTTGCTCCCATTGCCAGCCTGATGCAACACTTCTAGGAGCTTTTCTGTCTCCCTGGGAGTCCCTGCAGTCCTCTACAGGTGTGGCCTAGTCTCTATCAAATGCCATCAGTCTCTGCCAGTTCAGTTGATGCTAGTTTCTGCTACCGGCCCCTGGAACTCTGCAGGGATAGCCTCCTTCATGTGTTTACATATCTTTGTGACCTGACTGGCTCGGCCACACTACCCAAAATGAGGATTGTGAGTAGATTTACATGACCTCCTGAATAGGCATTATTATGGCCTCAGCCACAGTACACAGGCCTGGTACACACAGGCCTGGTGCACACAGGAGAGAGCCCTCTTCAGCTGGCCTGAGCAACATGGGGACCTCTCCTGTGATGGAGAGCAGTGGCAAGCTGGGTATGTACAGTCTTCTATATTTTGTGGACCTGCTTGAGAATCTAAGATGTAAGCGGTGGGCCCCAGTTCCCCAGTCCTTGACCTGGTAAGCATGGTTTTCTGAACCTCTTGAACCCAGCAATATCTCCTGGGGTGGTGGAGCTGGGTGAAACTTACAGCTTCAAGCTGAGTCAGCTCCTGCCCACGAGGCTGGAAGGCAAGTGTTGAAATCACCCCCGCGGCATAAGCAAGACACTGGGACCAGTTCCCCAGGGCCACCCTTGAAGAGGCAGCTGGGAGTTGGCAACAGGGACAGGACCACTGTGTATGGGATCTTGCCCTCTTCTGGCTATTGGAAGTAAGAAGGAAGGGCCAGGTCTCATTTTTGTTCTACCTCATCATGAAAGTAATGCTGTCCTGAGAGGAATTCATGCTCTTCTGAACAGACAGAAATGATTTTTCTCTTGGCCATTTGAAGATATAAAAGGATGGCCTCCTGCAACCTCACTGAACACTGCACCTGCTAGCACTTCAATATTGCACTTCTTAGTGTCTAGAATGGTGAAAAGTAAATATTGGTTGTTGAAGGCACACTGTCTGTAGTATTCTGGTGCAGTAGCGCTTCCTGACTAACGTTGGGGCAGAATCTGCCTCAGAGTCTCTGGAGGAGTTGTGGCCCTGGTCATAGACTCCAGTTCAAACTAATACGAGGCCAATATTCAGATTGTGAAAAATGATTAAATTGCATAGGAACTCAATATTAGCTTTCCTTTGCTTTTTTTGAGACAAGGTATTGTTGTATAGTTGTTAGTTTCTCCTGAACTAACTATATGGCCCAGGCTGGCCTTAGACATGGCAATCCTCCTGCCTCAGCCTTCTGAGTTCTGGGTTTACAGGCATGCATCACTATGACTGGCTTAGCTTTCCTTTAGGTGATGAAACAAGAAAAGAAAATGTCTATGTTTTGCAAGGGTGTGGCCAGTATGTGACACAGCTGAGTTTGGAAATGGATCATTCTAGAAGCACAAGGCACATACTCTATGTTAGGAAAAAAAGTTCCGGCTAAAGCACAGAGACATTGCTATTACAGTTTAAAGTGATACATGTGGTCTTCATTCTGCAGTATTTAAAAGGAGAGGGCTTGGGTTGGGTGTGTAGCTCTAGCACCTGCACAAAAAATTGGAAAAGAAGGCCTCAATGCCTGTATGTGGCATTTAAATCCCTTAGATATACCTGCTAGAAGTGCATTTTAAGAAAGAAGTAATCATGAAAGAGGAGGGATGTTTTGTACAGAAAAGTCTGTGACCTGGGTTCCCATCCCATGAGGTTGCTGAGCAAAGGGAGCATGCTTGTCCTCCTGGACCCACCATGGCCACTTGTGGATTATAAAGTTTTATTCTCACTCATACACATTTGCAGTACATAAGCACTGCTTCCACTGCAGGGAGTCGTGCATGCACACAAACGCCTGAATTCTCTGCATCCCCTCCTCTCCTCCCTTTCCCCCTTGTTCTATCTCCTATTCCCCTTCCCCTCCTGCAAAGGTCTAGCTCCCCGTGTCCTAGCATCTATTTGTTATTTTGCTCTTTATGTATACTGCATTTTTCTGATAGAAGAGAATCATGCATTGTTGTGTCAGACATGGGCCATTCAGGTAGAATGAGCAGAGCAGAGCAGACAGATGGTGGAGATGGTGCCAGACTCCTGGAGGATGAGCAAAGAGTGCAGGAAAAGAGGCACAGGAAAGGGTGTTCCCTTCTATAGGGAAATGCAGATGAAAAAAATCTCTGCCCTAGAGGGTCTCCAATAAACTCATCCAAGGCCTGTAAGAGAGGCTACTCCAGATGCCTGCCAAGGCCAGAGAATAGTGGTGCTAGGTCCCCACCACAGTACTGGCCAAGCAAGGAGAGTCTAGCTCCCATGTGCTCATCTTTTTCTTCCAGAATTCTAACCTCAAGGAAAAGAGAAAACACTCTTGAAAAGCTAACGTAGGGGAGGAGGACCCCAAATGACCCCTCTGTCTTGGAGGAGGCCAAGACAGGGAGGGGAGAAGACAAATTTGCAGCTAAATTAATACCTCCTTATCACATGATTCTAGACGTTTCAGCTTCCAGCATTTTAATTAGGATATCTTAGTACCTGGAAGTGACCAGAAGAATGAGATTTATTTTAAATTCCATTTAAAAGCAGAGCAAGAGTTAAGTCCATAGAATAAATCTGAAGAATTATTTTATAATTGATTGCATCCTATGAGTCATCCCTGTTCAATGGAATAGTTATGTAACTATTTCTAAATGCAATTGAATAGAGCAGTTCTTAGCACTTTCTATATGTTTTTTCTTTATGAATTCACTGAATTTTTGTCTAAACTTTGAAAAACTGTATGTCTCATTCTTACAAAGGATTTTGTTCTTTTTGTGTATTTTTTATTAGCACAAATGAAATACCTCAAAAGAAAAGAATTATATGTTTGGAATACATTAGGCACTTAATAAATGCTAAATAAATTCATGGAGAATAAAGAGAAATAGTTAATGTTGAGGCTTTTTAGAAACATGACCATAACAAAATCCTTTTCCATTAGAAAAAGAACCCGATTTTATGATTTCTGAAAAATTCCAACCAAATATTTGTGTTACTCTTATATGGAAATATAACACCTTAGCATTAAAAGAAGCTTAGAGGGGTGACTTGGTCTGAACCCTTAATTTTATAGATGATCGCCCAAAGAGGCTACAGTCAACTTTTTTAGCAGCATCAGTGCTGAACTTGAAAACTGATGCTTAGCCCATGGGTGGTGACATTTTGTGGCTCCTAGGCTTCTTGCTATCTTGGTTTTGTTTGAGTGATACATGAAGTTCTTACTGTTAGCTCTCTCACCACTAAATGGAGACATGGCACAAAAGAGATTCCAGCTAATGGATAATCATGAAGTATCTCCCAGTGCTTAGGGTCATACCATGCACAGTATTTGGAATAGATAGAGCTGGAACTAGCTACTGCTTTGAAAGAGCTTATGGGCAAGTGGAAAAGACAAAGAAGAAAAGCATTACAACCCAGTGGGCTATGTGAGAAGCTCGATACAGTGAACTATGGGGAAATTTTAAGAAGACACTTGATAGCCTTAAAAGGTCATAAAGTCCTTGTTAGAAAAGGTGATACCTCAACTGAGTCCTGAGGATGGGGCACCTTTAGTAACATTTTGCATTCAGCAACCTCTAACTGCCAATCCATGGTAGTATCTTTGAATATGAGAAGAGAGAGATTGGGCCAAGGAGATGAGCAGGGACCCAAATGTGGAGGGATTCTGATGCAGTCTGAAGGATGCATCACCTTAATATAGTCATTCAGAATATGCACTCTTCAGCTGGCTTACAATCAGTCAGAAATGGCTACAGTATCATTCATTTATAGAGGAAAATAAGGCCTGCTTTATGCCCAGATGCATCAGTCTAGCTGCAGTATGAAGAGCAGCCTTGAGAGGAACAAAGCACTCAGAGAGGTAGTTGGGAGATTAACATAATCCAGTCACAACAACAACAAAATACTGTATAGTTGGACAAGGCAAAAGAGTTCCAGAGCAGTGTTATGAACTGAAGTGTTTCCCACCCCAGATTCACATTCCCAGCCTTATAGCAATGTGTCTGGAATGGAGCTTTGGAGATCACTAGGGCTGGATGAGCTCCTAGGATAGGGCCCTCAGGATGAGGCTGTTGTCCTTTTGAACAGACAGCAGAAAGCATGTTCCCTTTAGTCTCCCTCTCCCTGCGTGCCATGGGAGAAGACCAAAGAGACCTGTTGTAAGCCTCACTGAACCATGCTGGGCTCTTCACCTCATGCTCTCTCAAGAACTCCAATAATTATTCACACCATCAGAATATCTCTGGAGGACAAGAACAGAAGAAAGGGGGCCAAAGCTTTAAAAAAAAAGTACTTGAAAACATAATGGCTGAAAATTTCCCAAATTTGGCAAAATGTGTAAACATGTAGGTTAAAGAAGTTGATTAAATCCCAAGTGAGATAAACACAAAGAAACGCACTTCAAGGCACATGGAAAGCAAAGCTTCTGATAACTACAGGCTAATAAAAAAAAAATTCTTGAAAACAACAAAGGAGAAATGAAATGTCACCCATACAGGAAAAACAATTTGAATGACAGCAAATTCCTACTCAGAAAACTTATAGCACAACACTTTTTAACATGTTGAAGATAAAGAATTCTGTATCCAAGGGATATGACTCTGTAGGCATAAAGGCAAAAATCAAACCATTTTCAGATGAAAGATGACTAAAATATTTGCCGCTGGCAGACCTCCCTATAAGAATGGCTCAAGAAAGCTCTCTGAACATGGGAGGAAGAAAGAGCCTGATAAGCAAAAATAAAAACAGGTTGAAACTTTCATCTCCTCTGAAGTTTTCTAAATACATTTACCCACAAAAGCCAAAAATCATCAAGCTGATACAGTTCTAAATATACATAGAGGAAATGATGAAGGCAATTTTATTTTTAAGGAGAGGGTAAAGAGACATAAAGGAATCTTAACCGTTCAGTGTAATTGAACTAGTAAGATAGCTGCACCAATGGGCTGTGA
>PVKA01001187.1:30095-155631 GCA_004027165.1 Ctenomys sociabilis
AAAAAAAAAAAAAAAAAAAAAAAAAAAAAAAAAAAAAAAAAAAAAAAAAAAAAAAAAAAAAAAAAAAAAAAAAAAAAAAAAAAAAAGAATGAAAAGATGCACAAAGACATAGTCTCAAAAGCACTATAAAAGAATAAAATTGGAGTTCTTAAGGAGTGTTAAATATTCACTAGGAAGGCAGAAAAAAAGAAAACAGACAAAACCAAAAGTAACAATCCAGACTAAAGCCCTAGCATATTAATAAATACATTTAGTGAAGGCAGACTACATATAGATTGCCAGTGCAGATTAAAATGACTTTAATATATGTTATGTGCAAGAAACATCTATACCTGTGTCTATGCCTGTTACGTGTTGAACATCAACAGATGGAAAACGATATATCATGAAGCTTTGTTTCTGTGTGTCTTGAAGTGAATTTCTTTGTGTTTATTTCACCTGGGATTAATCAGCTTCCTTAACCTATATGTTTATATGTTTTTGCCTAAGAATGCAGGAGTGACTATATTTTCATCAGACAGTACATATATTAGCTCGCATGGTTGCACTGGGATAGTCGGCCAAACATTTAAAGAAGAATTAGTATCAATTTTAAAAATCATATACAGAAATAGAAAAGGAAAACTGTTACTTTCCAATTCATCTTGTGAAGCTAGTATTATTCTCACACTAAACAAAGGCGGTAACAACTAAGGAAACTGCAGACCAATATTCCTTGTGAAAGTGGATCTTCAAGTCTTCAACAAAATACTAGCAATACAATTCAGCAATATATAAAAGTAATTATACTCCAAAATAAAGTGTAGTTTACTTCAAGAATGCAAGGTTAGTTTGATGTTTGAAAATCAATCAACACACTCCGCCTATGAAAGTACTCAGAAATAGCTATGCAAAAATATGATCAGGTGGTTTGTGACAAAGGTGTGAGACGATTCTATGCAGGAAACATAACTTTTCAACAAATAACACTGGAGAATAGAACATTTAGAGACAAAAATCTAAAACTTATCTTTATGCAATAATGAACTAAAGATGGGTCACATAAAATATACACCTCTTAGGAAAAAGAATATTTTTTCCTAAAAGTCTCCTTCTTTAAAAAGCTCACACGGAATCCTTGTGGTGGTGGAAATGTTCTCTGTGCTGATTATAACAATGTGAAAACGCTGGTTATGATGGTGCATGCTGTTGGTTAAAGGGGAACTGTTCAGGGAAATGTGTTAAGGGCCCAGGGGATCTCTGTGGTGCACCTCACAACCTCGTGAATGTACATCTAACTCCAAGTAAAATGGTTCAATTCCAGTGGAAGGGGTAGGCACTGGATTTGTCATCCTGGCATATGCTTAAGCACCCAGGTGAAGGCAGAACCTACAATTCATCAGTTACACACTTTCTGCTGCTAACCTAAGCACTTACCAAGGCTGGAGTTCTCTTAGCTGCGCCCCCACAGGGAACATTCTCCTTATCCTATTTTCTGTATTATCTGGATGGCTCAAACACCACCGAAGCCTAGTTTGCGGAACAAAGAGGTCATGATGGCTTGAGATTTCAGGACTGAAGACAAATGGCCAGGGTCATATATTCCAAGGGCAAGAGATGGCAAGTTACCCCAGAACACTAATAGACTTACAGTGTCTTTACGCACCCACACTGTGAACAGTGGCTAAGTTTTAGCATGTTCCAGAAGAGATTATGGACAAGCCCTCTTTGCTTCTCTGCTGGGAGAATCAGGCAGGCCTTTTGCAAGCAGAGTGTTTACCTGGAGGGACTGAGTTAGTTTACACTGGTAGGGAGTGAAACTTTGAACTGGCAGTGTTTAAACTGCAAAGTAACTGAACTAGAGGATACTGAGATATTGTGTCTAAGAACATTTAGTTGTCCCATTGCTCAGGGGGCTGAGATGTGTCCGATCTGAAGTCACTTGCAGGGGAATAAATTTGGTAAGGAAAACCCAGCCCAAAACTGTTTTGAACACCTTTGTGCTCTTTACCATCGTCTCTATGAGACTTTTGCCAAGACTTTCCAAATGACAGTCCACCCACTGCATCACACTTTTACTAACTTTCATACGACACTTCCCCTACTTGGCCTTAGTTCATAGATTCTTGTGTATCTCTCTCGCAGAGTCTAGTACATCATATACTCTTTAGAGACTCTGGCCTCAATAATGCCAAACCTAGTAAATGCTCAATAGCAATTTATTAAGTGGAGTTTACTTCTCAGCTTTCCTGCTCTGTTCTCCTGCAGGCTTCTGGGTGGTATGAGTCACACTGTTGATACACAGTAAATAATAACAACAATGAATGTGACTATCAGGGCCTCCTTTTATTTGCAAAGAAATTTCTAGAGTGCTTGCAAGTAGGAAATCATACATCCATGATTGGGGTAGTGTGGAGCACTGAGGCTTTGCCCACCAGTTCTTGTACTGCATTTTCAATTCACAGAGATCCACATGGAATCTACTTTCATCCCCCGTATAGAATTGTACAGCTGCTACACAGAAAACTGTATGAAACAAACCTTAACCTCATGACTTCTTTTATTGTGGAATAAAAGGCTTAAAGCATAATGTGGGCTGTTTTCAGATGCCAAGTTCCATGTGAGGAGAGTGTTGTTAATTTCATGTTAATGCAGAGTGCCAATGGATCTCAGCACATAATCTAAAGAAGAAAATCACTTTCCTGCAGCTCTGGTATCTGGTGACCAAGCTGTGGCTTATTTTTATTCTTTCCCAGATGAAATGAACATCCCTTCCCATAATGATGCAGTAAAAAGCTTTGCAACACAAAGACCACTTACAATCGTGAGATAAAAAGAAGATGATTCTTTGCTGAACCATGATTCTCTCAGCAGAAAACTTGAAATTTTACTCCACATTAATTAATATTTATACTCCATTCTCTATGAATAAGATCCCACACTGCAGACATATTTTTCCTCTCTGTATGCCTTCAGTACTGCTTCCTACCTTACTTTATGAACATCTCTGGAAGCTAGGTATCATGACACACTATTTTCATATGTTTCCATGTAATGTTGACAGCACTATACTGACTACCTACTAATAAGTTTCTTTGTATGAAAGGCAATAAAGCAAAATTGAATCCAAGCCTTTTCTCTAACATGCTTCAGTTCTGTTCTCCTATTTCCCTGAAAGTCTTAGTGAAAATTGTACCCCAGATATTAAGTTAGAGTCATTTTCTTCCTAAACATGGGTTGTATCTCAGTTGATACCTCCTGCTGGAGTCTGTGGTTCCTTTAGGGTCCTATTCTTGCCCACTCACTACAATCGCTGATGACGATTTTTATTCATGCTATGCCTGTCTTACAGTGTTTCCTTTTTCTACCATTTAATTTAATTGTGTTTCTTTGAACACAAGATGAGGATACTAAGAAGAAGGGGTGGGAGGTGGAGTAGCTGAGCCAGCTTGGCTTGAGCCCCTGGGTACCAGAGGGGGCTTCTGCAGATCATCTGCAGACCTGAAACTCTGTTGCTTTCTGCAACACTTTGAGAAACTTCAAGACCCAGGGAAAGCAGGATTTTCTTCAGTGTGTGGGCAGCCTTTTTGTGAAGGAGTAGACAGGTGCTAGAGGTGAGATGCTTGCATGTCAGTAGTGGGTGCAGAGCTCTGCCTGTCCCCCCTCCATCTTCTCTTCTCGTTGCTGCATTCATGATTCTGTGGGCAATCTCTCCAAAGCTGAAAAATTGTTCTACATAGAAATACTTATGAAACTCCACTGGGGAAAGGAGAAAGAAGTTGTGGCATCACGAAAACAACAGAAAGGTTGTCCCCTTCTTGTTTGTTTTTACAGATTCCTTTAGGGCTCCCTAGTCCTTTTGAGTGACAGCCAGCACAGTTTCTTAAGCTTCCAGATATTTATCAAATTAATGAATATTAGCTAACAGTGGAGTCAATTTCACAAAGCCTGCAGCATTTTTTGTTGGCCAGTTAAGCTACATAGAAAGCACCTTGAGTTATTGGGGGAAGAAACATGGGTGCTGCAAGTCAACTCCAACACCATCTCCAGCACACTGCCTCCTGCAGAGCCCCACCTCTGTCATAGGGCCTGCTGTCCAGTGCAGATGCCAGCAGATGGGCCTCGTACCATATGCTATGGTGGCCTCTTCTCCCTGTCTTTAATAAGCACCCTGCTTTCTAGCACTCAGCTCTATCTCAGTGACAAGGTCATAACAGCCCAGGGCTCAGTCCTTCTCTCCTTTCTTGCCCCACCACCAACAGGAGCATGGGTCTTTTTTGCCTGATGACTCTAAGTCTTGGAGATAGAAACATTCATTTTTCCAGGAAGGCCTGTGCCAGTGATCCTGCTGCTACACATCTCAGGCTCCATCGTTGCCACTATTCTTACATCTGTCAGCCAGAAAGCTGTGAGGCGCTGGATTGAAGAAAGAGATGAGGTTTGCCAACAATGATATAAGGATCCAGACTGGCCTTGCGAGCGCAGCCAGCAACTGTTGTGTGTTGAGCGCAGGTTTTAATTTGACCACTCCTCCCCTTGCTTGGCTCATTTTCCCAGCATCATCTGCCCACTGAGCGAGTGGGAGATCAGTAGCCGCTGATAATGCTTGAATACTGACTGCATGGATGAGATTTCACGCACTTCTCCATGGGGAAAAGTCTGCCCATGTTCCCCTAAGTTAAAACCTCACAGCAACATTTTTGCCAACATTTACCAACCTGCTATCAACTGTGAAGCTGTGTGGACTATCACGCATCGTGTTCAGCACGCCATCCGCATCTGTAACGTTTTGCGAGGTCTTTCTTTTGGGGAAGGTTTGACAGCTCTCGACTGATTGTAGTTCATAAGCTGACACCTAAGGAAGAACACTGGTGGGCCTCCCAGGAAACCTTGGAAATTGGCAGGATTCTGGGGTAGCAATCACGGGAAGGAACCCTGTCACAGTTTCAAAAATCCAACTAAACAAAAGGAGAGGTACTCTCATCAGATCAGATGTTACATGCCTGTCATCTTTAGTGGATCATTCAGGAATATAGTGAATATTCAACTTTAGATTCTGAGTTAGAGTAAATTTCTCTTCCTTCATATCTGATAATAGCCCAAACTGGTTCAACAGAGACAGATTATCATGCTCCAAGTATCCCGAGGGAAATGTTGACAAGTCATCTCTTATTCTTTGCATGCTGTACAAACAAACACTTTAGGAAGAGTCTTATCAGATGGTAAGTGCTGGGAATTTACCTCGTCTAAATTCAGAGCAGCTGCTTTGGGTAAAAGTTGTTTTAGAGCTGATTTACATGCTTAGATAATTTTCCTAGATTCAAAGCTGGCTTCCTCTTTCTAGTGGCCTGAAGGTGGGGAAAACAAAAAAAAAAAAGGTTTTCTAGACATATCACTTACAGTGGGTGAGGTCCTAGGATTCCCAACATTTTGGACCCCTTCCCCATATCCTGTAGACTGATTTCCATATAGGTTTTGCAAGCCAGATATCCAGAGTTAGGTGCAACTGAGGCTTGGCTAAGTTTGCTCCTGAGAGCCAAGGAGCAGACCTCAGGAGGTGGCTGAGGAGGGATGCATCTGAGTCCTGGAGCTCCTTCCTTCTTTACCCTGGAACAAGCACTCCTGGACTGCAGCAGAGCAAGCTCAGCTTGAACTCTCTCCTTCCTGTTCATTATTACTTGAGCTGTTTGCAGCAGGGAGACAGAGCAGAGTCCTGCTCTGATTGGCTGCCTTTTTCTGACTTAATACCAGGTCCACCAAATCAATAGCCTGTACTCCAAAAGCATAAAGATGAATTGTAACAGCCCAGGCTCTGGGGGACAGAAGGGGGGATGAAAAAATGCCACACCCACGCTTCTGCAGGGACCCCAGGCAGAGCCTGCTCTCCAGTCACAAGCCCTCCCAGCAGGGCCATTTTCACCCCACTCCTTGGCACTTGGCCAAGTTTACACCATTCTCAAAGTAGGTCATTGGAAGTCCTGTCAACAGAGGAGGGACAGGCAGCAGTCGTCAGAGCCTGGGAGGAGGCCCAGAGCTGGCAGTAGAATGAATACAAGCTAGGGGCTTCCTGTTGAGGCAGCTATCGTGGGCTGCTCAAGCAGCGTGGACAGACTTGGGCACATTTATGTTCTCTGCCCTTACAACTGGTCAGGGGACTGACTGCTCTGGACAGAAATCTGGTAGGACTTAAACGATAACTTGAATGAAAATTTATCCTGAGGAAGGGTGATGCAGTTTTTTGTTCTATGCATTCAGAAAACTTATTGCTTAAAAGGAGTGTGGGGGTTTCCTCAGAAGGTGCACAATGCTGGTACCTTCCCCACCTCTCAAGGGAAATGCAAGTAAGAATACATAGGTGCATGCAGAGCTGTTCTAAATAACACAGTGAGGGACATGCATAGAAGGCAAATGCAAGCATCAGTAAAACGTATGCTGTACCTCCTACCTGTTCTTACACTCCTGAAGCTCACATCAGTATTCACGCATGTACTGATAAAAAAGGAAACTCCACTTTCTTGATCAAGCCTGTGCACAGACACTTGGCAGATAAATGCCTGCAAAGTACAGATTGTCTTCAAACATAATGTACCTTGAGGTATCATTTTTGACATTACCTTTGCCGTGCAGTTTCTTCTGGCCCCTAACACCCTCTGTACTCTTTTGGCAAAACCTACTCACCTTGCAAGACCTTCTTGCAAGACTCACCTCCTCTTAAGTTCTGCCCCTTTAGGAAACTTTCTCTGGCTCCTGCTTCGCAGTGATTATTTTTCTCCAGACAGAAACCCTGCAGCAATGAAAGTAACGGATACCACACACTTGGGTACAGTTGCCGCGTGATGCGTTTGCTCTCTAATTGTTTATTGCGCCATAACTCCTGAAAAGCACAGGTGGCGTCCTATCCCTCAGACGTGCAACATGAGTCCTTAGCCTGGCTTTTTGCTTTAAGGACAATGACGGGAGACCTGAATGGGGCAGGGAGAAAATGAACACTTACTGAGAACCTAGCAGGTGTAACGGGCCGCACCCAGGTTTCTATTGATTTTTCTTTTTTTCATTTAAAACTCATAGCAGCTCTAGAATAGAAGACTTGCTTGCCACTATTTTAAAGATAAGGAAACAGGGTTAGAACAGTTACATAACTCACCCCAAACCAAACAGCCAATAGGCAGAGGAACCAGGTTTTAAACAGGGCTGTCTGATCCCTGCTCTTTCTACTGCCTCTCCCCAGTCTCACTTTTAGCAAGACAGATTTTAAAATGCCAAATGCCTGGGTCTTGCCCTTGCAGATTTTGTTTTAGGTTCCTAAGCGCAAGCAAGCAGGAGGTGTTTCTCACAATAGCTGCAGCGTGGCCGGCAATGGCTCACAGAGATACCTGTCAGTAAATGCTGCCTATGAAATGAGTAAGCGAGCTCAGTCTGTCTAGAGCGAGTCTCAGGCCTGGCTAGAGGGGAGAACTCTGCAGCCTGGAAAGGAAGAAGGGCCCCTGTCAGGCCTGACTCCCAGAGGGGCAGGGCAACTGGCTTGGGTGTCTGCTTGACTGGCACTCTCATTAGAAAAAGAAAAAAAAAAGCTCTCCAGGTTATTGCCACGTGCAGTCCAGGCTGCAAAGCCCTGGAGGTCCTGGCATTTGCAGAGTGTTAAAAGTGCCACAGGTGATTCTGATCAGCAGCAGACCCAAGACTATCACCTATATATATATTGTGCTGCCTTGCTCTGTCTCTGTCTCTCTCTGTGTCTGTCTTTATCTCTCTGTCTCTCTGCCTCTCTGTCTGTCTCTCTCTGCCTCTCTGTCTCTCTCTCTCTCTGCCTCTCTATCTCTCTGTCTATCTCTCTCTCTCTCAATCTCTCTTTCTGGGTTTCATAAATGGGAAAGCATTACTTTCTAAAAATAATTCTGTCAACAAGTAAGGGAGAACTCACTGAGGCACAGCAGTGCCCCCTTGGGAGATGTATGCTAGAAGAAACAATGGCTTCTTCTGCCACTTCATGTCTAAGCTGTAACCAGCTTAACGCTAACTTGTTCTTTGATTTTTGTCTGTCGTGGGCCAATTGGAGAATGATGATGTACAAAACTATAGATCAGGATCTTGCACATAGCTAGGAGAAAAAGAATGACTATCTTGTCTGAGTTTTAACCCTACTAAGCTTCAAAGAATAAACGTGTGCTGCGGTAGTGTGCATTTTCATTTATGAGCACACAAGGGAGAGTAGGGAAGCACAAATATTGAAAGACAGCTTTCCGTGAGTTGCAAGAAATGGGCAAGAAGAAAAAGAAGGCCTGTTTATGAACTCTATACTTGTTTCCTAATGCCTCTAATAATCTGGAAATCAAGGAAAAAAGACACACACTGTGGATTTATGTGCCATTAGCATTCAACATTGCCTAAATAGCACTACCCAGAATGTACAAGCAAACAGTTTACTATTAGGCAGACAGATCCTTACTACTCTCTGTAATAAGCCCCACCAAAGCTTTCGTATTAGGCATCTCTGCAAAAGTCATGTTGCCATTATTTAATTATGATGAGCATAAACAGCAGCTACTGCTAGGAATCCAGGAAGAGAAATGCTTTCAAGAGAGGATTATCTTAAAACTCAGGGAAAATATTGTTTTAGATGCACTATGAAATTAGTATGCAATTAAATAATAAGTGACATTTGCTGAGCCTCTGACTGCCAGGCAGCCGAGGACATGCTTTCCAAGTGCTCCTCTAGTCTTCACAGCACAGAAATGAATTAGGTGCTATTGTTACGCTCTCCCTTTATACATGAAAGGCAGGCCCCAAAGGCTGCAGAACGTGCCCAAGACATGCAGCTCGTAGCCCTGCAGTAGACTTGAATTTAGGCTAATTTAATAGTACATGCTTTTGACCGATGTACACCACCAATAATGTTCTTATGCGGATGCTGTGCTGTTTTACGGTCTTATAGTTTAGATGCTCCTGACATGTGGTAATGAGAGCAAATAACGCGTCCAAAGTGAAAGCGGCCTTTGCGGCACCCAGAATATAACCCGCACTGTTTCTCTCAGTGTCTGCTGCTAAGCATAAGCCCTAAAGGACCTCCCTCACAAAATCCAGCACAACAAATGTGTCAACACCAATGCTGTGTAAGGAGCCGTGCGTGATTAGAAAACAGGCAAAAACAGCCCTCATCTTTAAGAATCTTTTTGTAAAAATGCAGACACATCCTGGCATCCCCTTTACAATCCTGCTATGATTTTTCTTTTTTTGTCTGAGTTTCAAATCGCCAACCCTGAGGACTTCAGCTCCTGGGCAGGATGTGGCCGCTCCCTTGGTCCCAGCCCGGGGCCCTCCTTTCTTTCCCCAGAGCCTGTCTGGGCTTCCCTAGGCCTGGGAACCATTGGGGTCTTGCGCAGGTCACGGTCTCCACTGTGGTCCGGTCCATCTCGCTCACATCCTTCCTGCCTGGAAACTGCTCTGCGGTCCGTGGACCTGAGGATCCGCTTCACTGACAGCAGAGTTGCTCCCTGATAGAATCTCTCACGATGCTGCTTTCCCATTCAGGATACTTTTCTTTTCTTCTCTTTTTTTCTTTTCTTTTCTTCCTTCCTTCCTTCCCTCCCTCCTCCTCTTTCTTTTTTTCTTTCTTTCTTTCTTTCTCTCTCTCTCTCTCTCTCTCTCTCTCTCTCTCTCTCTCTCTCTCTCTCTCTCTCTCTCTTTTCTTTCTTTTTTCAGGAAATGTAGCAACTGTGATATTTCTGTGTGTGGCCATTCATTGGGTTATCTGCGTCTCACTCTGCTCTGTTCCCTACCCCCAGCGCCCACCATCGCATCGCGGAAAACATCCAAATGTTTGTTTTACCATTTTCCGTTGGAATTCTCTCTGTGCCTATGGTCCCAGGGGCGGGAATGGTCATACAGTAACTGGTCCCAGAATTATGCTCTTTTATTCCTTTCTCTGCGCCTTCTCAAGTTATCCTGATTTTCTTGTTTCATTTATGTCCCGCTGGCTTCTGATATACTTTTAAGAAATAAATGATTCAAAAACAAAAAAGAAACCAAAAATTAAGAGAACTAAATATTCTTATAACTGAATATTCTTACAATTTGAATGTTTTCATCTAAATTTCCAGGCCCTGGACTGAGGCGATAGCCCTGTAGTCTAAGGGCCTGCCTGGCAAGTGCAAGGGCCTGAGTTCATTCCCTGGTATTGCATGCTACGTCCGTCTCGTACCCGGGCATGCCATGCTGGCCACTGAAACTGGGCATGGTAGCATACACCTGTGATCCCAGGAAGGCTGGACAGGAGAATCACTAAATAAATAAAATAAATTAAAAAAAAATAATTTCGAAGCACCACAATAGCTAAGTACTTACCTAAGAACTAAGTAGATATTTAAAGAAAAAATTAATAAAGAATGCAAATAATTGATCTCTCTCTCTCTCTCTCTCTCTCTCTCTCTCTCTCTCTCTCCCTCTCTGTCTGCTCTCTCCCTTCTCTGTCTCTGAGTCAGGTTATAGAGTTTGACTATTAACCATTGACTACTAACTTCATAATTTATTCTTTGGATAATAGAATATTCACATAGGATTGTGGCTAAAGTAAATGCAAAAATAATAATTCCTAGGAGTAGATATGGTGAGACATAGGATTTTGTGCCTTCTCTTTTAAAGAAGAGGGGCCGAGGTCTCCATGTTCATCTTGGTTGGAATATCTGCATGCCTGGAGACAGATGCACAGTGCTACAAAGGCTGCTGTGTAGACCTTTGAAGTTGGTGGACTGTTGCTGAGAAACCTAAAGGGTAGACTCTTCTGGTTATCTGGGGCAGGCTGATAAGAGACTGAACACAGGAGAAGTTCAGATTCTTGCCTCTGTTGGCTTTGCCAGAGGTTTTTTTTTTTTTTGTGTGTGTGTGGGGGGGGGTAGGAGTTGGCTTGTTTGTTTGTTTGTTTGTGCTGGAGATTGAACCCAGGGCCTTCACACTGAGTTATATTCCCAGTTCTACTAATTTTTTATTTTGAAACCAAGCATTGTTACGGTTTCCCAGGCTAGATCAAACTTGTGTTCCTCCCGCTTCAGCTTTCCAAAGTGCTAGGGTTCTAGGTGTGCAATTCTGTTACCACACATGGATGCTCTGGGATGCCCTGTATCCCAGGCAGTTCCGGGTGCCACAGAGACCATTCCCAGGGTTTGACTTGGGTACTGGTGGAGGCATGGTGGTATTTATGGCGAGTCTAGAATCTTCAAGAATAAGATCCAACTTCCCTCCTTCCTTCCTTCCTTCCTTCCTTCCTTCCTTCCTTCCTTCCTTCCTTCCTTCCTAACATTTATCTCTTTATATAGCTCACCTCTATCCTTTGCCTTCTTTCTGAAAGATTCTTTAAACATTTCTGAAAGATCTCTGTATGAAAAATTTCAGCAACTTTGCGATCTGGCTCTGTTATTTAGTGTCTGTTATGGCTTGTGTCTAGGTATCTGCCCAAAGCTTCATGTGGTTACAGGTGGGGAATCTCAGAGGTGAATGGATCTAGGTGTGTGATGCTGGGATTGAGGATGTGGGATTAATAAATCAGTGTCTACAGATTGGTTGGGCATTGTCCTGGCTGTGAGTGGCACTACCGAAAGAGTGGGTAGCCTGGATGGATACAGAGGGATGAGGAGAAGGTAGGCCTGCTGCCCCTGCTTTGCTATTCCACTGCTTTGCTGTCTTGTGTCTCCCACGAGCCGTTTCTCCCTTGCAATGCCCTGCCACCATGCAATTCTGGATTGGAACTAGGTAACTAAGGACTGAAACCTGTACAAACCGTGAGCTATAAGGAACTTCTCCTCCTTTAACTTTGGGTGTTGGTTATTTTGTCTCAGCCACTGGAAACATAACTAAGACAGTGTTTATTATTAATTTTGGAAAATTCTTAGCCATTATTGCTTCAAATACTTTTTCCTTCCTTTCTCTTGTTGCTATTACAACATTGTATGTATATCACGGGTTTTTGTGGCTGTTGCTCACTTGTGGAGCATCCACAGATGTTTTGGTCTGTCTTCTCATTCTTAGTCCCTGCCTGTCTCCGTGTGTATCTCTGTGTCTCTGTTTGCTGTGTTTCGGCTTGACAGTTTCTACTTGTGTATCTTTAACCTGACTGAGGCTTCCCCTACCTGCATCTGGTTTACTCATGAGCCCATCAGAAGTATCCTTTATTTCTATGATAGCGTTTTTTATTTCAAGCACTTCTTCTGGAGCCTTTCCCTGTTTATATTACCCTTATATTCATACTACTTTTTCCATTTCTCCCTTAGCCTATTAATCAGAATAATTTTTCGATTCTTGGTCTGCTGCCTTTCAAATCCCTGTCGTCTCTGAGTCTGGCTCTAGCAGCTACCGCAGTTTCTTCACACTGTGTCTCACGGCTTCTTACAGTGCCTTACATTTTGTTGAAGGCTGGACATGATGTGTAGTGCAGAGAACGGAGGCAGCAAGGCCTTTCCCATAAGGTTTTGTGTTTATCTGGTAAAGAACGAGGCTCTACGACCCTGTGGTATTAAGAGGAAAAGCTTCTCCCAGCTTTTTTGTTTCTATCTTTCCTGCCATCTTCAGTCTTCTGGGATTCCTCATGTAGGAGCTGAAGCCCCATCTTTGGTGTACACAGCTTTTCTCTTATGAAGTCAAGGAGTGATGGCTTTAAGATTCTTCACAGGTCAAACTGGAACCTAGAAGTTCAAGCATCACTTTTTAAATTTGTTATAGAGAGTCTGAAAAATACAGAAAAGTATTATGTTTGAAACAAAAGACAGTAATTCCACTGACCAGAAATAAATTGCTGTTAAGCTGTAGGAATATATGCCTTTTGTGCCAATAATGGATGTAATATATATGCACAGGTAGCATATCTAATTTTAATGGAATTATGCTATGCTATACATACTTTTATATAACCTTGTTTACTGGCATTGTTATGTATTTCTCTATGCTAACAAAAATTCTTACTCATAATTGCTCATTAGCAAAAATATTGTAAATTATTTGATCATAGGAGTGTATAGTTACTTTGCTTATTTAATTGTAGGTGTCATAGCAGAAAGGTTAAGGTCATAACTCTGGAGTTAGCTGCTTGCTTCAAACCTTAGTACTGTCATTAACTAGCTATGTGAATTTGCAAAAGTCTTTCTTTTTCATTTTAAAGAGAAAGAAAACAATAAAAACAATGCTACAGAGTTTCAAAACAAGAGAGTAGAAGAGTAACAAAGGTTAGCACATTGCTTATGGTTACTTTCAGAGTAGTTGCTCAGGTTATACGATATAGGCATAGCAATCTGATCAAATGATACAAGCACAAACCTTTCAATGAACTAATAGTATATATTACACTAATAGTATAGATTCGCTCTCTTTTCTTTCCCTTCCTTGTTTTCTCCTTTCCCACATTACAGACAAAAGTCTGATTAAGTTTTATTTCTTTTGTGTTTATTTATTTTATTTTGTGGAACTGGAGATTGAATTCAGGCCCTCAAGCTTGCCAAGCAAGTGCTTATTCTCCTGAGCTATCTCCCCAGTCCCCTCATTAACTTTTAGGTACCTCTTTTTTCTTGCTTGTTACATAAGCACAGTAAGATCACATATTCTTTCATTATTCTGGAGATTAAAGAGGAGGATAAAAATTAAAACACACAGAACAAATACTTATCTAAACATCCATCACATTAAATAGGCAAAGTTGTTTTTTAAAATGTTATTTTGCATCTTGTTTGGGTATTAAAATACAAACATTTAAAAACTTGCTCCAGTGGGCTTGCTCACAGTACTGTTCTTGGGGGGCGGGGCAGCGTGAGCATGCACGGCTGGCTGGCCAGTGTTGGCTGCTTGCCCTTCTCATTTTGTGATACAAAGACAATAAAGATGCCACATGGCCCACCTTCCACTTGTAGAAAAACTCCATCCTGAAAATTTGCTAAGCAAAAGATCCCAGAGCCTCAGAGTTGATGCCTTCTGTCTGGACCTATGAACACTGTGGTGCGAAAGGCTGGTCTGTTTGCATATTTAGAATATTATTTTTTCATATTTAGAATACAAAAGCAGAGATTAAAGTCAAAATTTATTGTTATTATTTCATGACTTTCTCTCCTAAAGCTAACAGCAGTGTCATGTACAACTAAACGTGCAAAACATAAAATAAACCTAAGGTAAAGCAATACAAACCCCTCAACAAAAATACACAGACACAATCCTAAATAAATAATAACTTTGAATTCATAAAACCACCTTTTCTCAAAAGCTCATGGTCTCTTTGGGTCTGATAAGTCTCTTTGTGTCCTTGGTTTCTCATGTCTATGAAAAACCCTTTCTATGTGGCTTTTGTTTATTGGATAAGGCCAATTCGAAGCTCACTTATGTTTTGAAAGCATTGCAGTTTGGTGACCAGTACATCTAAGCAGCACAGAGACTGCTGTCCACCGGGTCCTACTGGTTCTAAGAACTTCTGAGTCCTTCTCTGGCTGCACGCTCTGCTCCCTGTCACCTCCCTCATCCACAGGCTCCCATAGCTTTTCCTTTCTCAGGAGTGTGCCCAAGCCCGTCGCTCTAGCTACCTTCCTAACGCAGGACTGGATCACTTGTGCCTGGCCTGTGGTTAGTCTCCAGGCTGTCCCCATACGCCTTCTCTCTGTTGAGAACTTCCCCTGCGCTATCTAGGCCTGTCTACCAAAATACTGCTCTGATCATGGCATTCAGCTGCTTAGAGAGGAATTCCAAATGCTCTGAAGTATCTATCTTTCAAGGCCCTTAAATCTCTGTTCACATTTTCAAGTCATGTTTTGAGGCATTTTCCTCCCATCTTGCCCTCCTCTCCATCCCTTCCTCCAGAGACCACCTTGACCGGCACTCCAGCCCACGTACTTTCTCTACTTCATCCTTCAAGGCTCTGATGATGTCCCCTCCTCTGGGAAGCTACTTTTCTTTCCAGGCAGAGTTAATTGTTCTATCCCTTCTGCTTTCCCTGTGAGTGTCACATTGACACCCACTCAGCCTCAGGCTACAAAGCAACTATGCTGTCTGAATCTGCCTCTGGGTCTGACCCCTCAGAGGTGGTGCCCATTTTCTCACATTGGCAACCTCCCTTTACCCTCCAACCCATGGAAACTGTGGACTCAGTAGGTGCTTTTCAGTACTTGGTATTCATTCAAGTCCAATTTGAGATGCTGCATATTCTTTAAAGGTAATCACTGATCTAAATTTGGAACTAAGTTCCTAATTTTGGAACTTAATGATTGCTGTTATCACTGTTGTTGCAATTGTCCTACTGTACTTCTAGCAGTTCTGATGATTGAAAACTGCGTTTCATTTGGGCAGAGCCCTGTAGCTGCTGCAAGGTCCTTTTTACTGGCCTATAAATGGTGCTCTGCACCATGGGGCTGTAGACAGATAAATTCAGGAAAGCAAATATGAGCTGGAAGGTACCCAGAGGTAGGAAACAGAGACCTAGAGAGGTTAATAGTCTTGGCCAAAGAAATTGGAGTGGGGAAAAAGAGAAAAGATCCATTCTCTTTTCTTTTCTTTTTATTTTTGTTTTATTGAAGTACAAATATCAATGAGACAGTTTTAAGATACCTTGACAAGATGGATTTGATAAATTAATACATTGCAAACTGTTTTCATAATGTTTTGGTATTATAGAAGGTGCATACCTGATATTATACTTACAGACATTATTATACTGTATGTCTCTTATCAGTAAATAAAGAGAGTGTAGCTGTTTGCGTATCTTATTTTTTATACCTGAATTACATCAAAGATTCAATAATTAATACTTCCTACCTTGTTATTTTCCTAGAGGTTGTCCATAGTACTAGAAGCTGACATAATATCCTGTCCAACCACCATTAGTGCAAATCTTCCCTCTCATAGAATTAAGATCCATTTTCAATTAAGAACACTTTTCATTAAATCAAAGCTTTAAGGCTCAGGGACATAGCTCAGCAGCATAAGCACCTGCTTGGCAAGCACAAGGTCCTGAGTTTGACCCCTGGTATGAATGAATGAACGAACGAACGAACGAATGAATGAATGAATGAATGAAAAAATAAATAAATAAATGCTTTAGAAGGCAAAAGCTGTGATTAAGGCTCCTGCTCATCCTTTTCTCCCAAGATAGCTGAAGTAAGGAATCTGTTGCTGCTGGTGGTGTTTTCTGCAACTTTTGTGAGAATTACACTGGCCTACACATGTTAAGGTCAGACATAGATCTTATTATCCTTTCTTACCATATATCAGCAGAGGATTCTTGTAAGACGTAAAGGGAAGGAAGGGACACCCTGAACTTGGACTATGAGCCTGACCACCATGCCCGCATAATTGATGCAACCAACTGTAAGAGCCAGATAAAGAAATTCTGGAAAACCATGAAGAATATTTGAAGTGTTCTGGCTGTGACTTCACAGACCTGTGACCAGAACATGATCTGTAATAAGCTGATCAATTACATCATACCATGAAATATGCCTTTACAAGCAGAAATCAGGAATTTGTGCTTATCTAGCATTCCGCAAGGTCTTGGAGTCAGGCACAGAGCGGCCCCCAGGGAGTTGGACTCTGATACGCAAGAGGAGTTCATTCCAGGGTTTTTACGTGGCCTAGATAGACTACCTAATGGCATCCAGCCACCTCTCCTGGTTTTGATTCTCTATTCCCCAAGAACTTTTTGATCCAAATTGGCTTTTGTGACACTCTGAGGGGGTGAGCTGGATAACAAGCTCGTAGTTTTCATCCAAGAAAAAAAAAAAAAGACATTCCTATCACACACTAATAACGACATAATGGCTCATGCATCAGCTTCTTATGGGGTTGGTTAATGCCAACAGGACCTGCTGAATCTGGTACACTGGAAAAAAGACAAACACCTAGGTGTGCAAAATTGAAGCCCAGACTTCAAAAAGTCTCTGTTGCTGCAGCATACTGCCACCAGCTGGGTCGCTGGTGGTCAGCATTGTATCACCTTTCTCTAATTTCAACCCCCACATTAGTACTGTAAGTTGAAAGAAATTATTTAGAATAATATCAATTGAAATTTGTTGCCAATACTACCTTGAATTGAACTTTAATTGGAAGTTTATGTATTCAGCTATTCTCTCTCTCTCTCTCATGGAAAATTCTTTTATTTTATTTTTTGTATTTTAGGGTCTACAGGGTGTTCAAGTTCTCACTACTAGATCAGACTCATAGTGATTTGTCTCTTTATAGCCTCTCAAGAGCTAGGTGCCCAGAGTCAATTGCTCTCCCTGGGGACAGGGTGGGCACAGCAGACTCGGAGATCCAATCCCTGGCCCCTGCGCCTGCTTGCAGGTGCTTTAATCCACTGAGCTATTTGGCTGGCACTTGGAATGGAAATTTGAGGATGCTTTTCAGTGTACAGTGAATGGGTTACCCCAAGACAATGGGTTCCCTAGCCGTGACAAATGGAGTGGAGCACACAGGGGCTCTGAACTTGTTACCAACAGCTGTATCCATAGTGTCCACTCTGCTTGTATGAATATTGTTTGTAATTTGTGACAGTGAAAAGGCTGAGATGCCCCTGTCCCTAGTTTTAACTCACAAGAGAAGGGGAAGCACAAACGCCCACTGTTGGAAACCTACCCACAGCAGTCCCAAAGGGGCTGGGCGAATGATACCAATTTTCTCCAGAATTCCTGTTGGCCTTAGGCCTGAAGCCCCAGGCTGGGCCTTTCTGCCACTCCCAATTGCAGAAGTAGCTGTGTTTAGCTTGGTTTTCCAGCATCACTAATTAAACCCCTACTCTCAGGAAAGGAAAAGCTATAGGAGCCAAATTGTATTTTTCCCACCAGGAAACACAGATCTCTAAGTCTTTCAACTTTGTAAAAAAAGCCTGCAGTGTGTCACATGCCAAGAAAGACTGGGCAGGCTTGTAGCTCAGCACTCATACCTAAGACCACTAGAAAGATGATCCCAGGGCATGGTTCCTTGCTTGGTTTTCTGTTTTGTTTGTTTGCTTTTAAATACTGTCTTTCAAAAATACAGTGAAAGAATGAAACAAAGAAGGAAATCCCCCAGGTTTGGAAATGTTAAGCAAATGCTACAGTGTTTTTATGAGACACAACAAATACCTGTATCACATTATATTCTAATAACTAAACTGGACTGGAAGAAAGACCATCTTTCAGAGAAAAATGGGTCTATGATTAACCACAGAAAAAAATTTCTTTTCAGGCTTCACTTTTTAATGTTTTTAGCTCTTACATAAACAAACCTTTACAAGGCAAATTTACAGAAGCCTTTAGTGAAATTACAAGTACAAATTAGAACTACATAACCTAACCTTGGTAACTGTAAAACATGAAAAGAAAATTTTGGTTCTGTAAATTTTCTTGTATCACTTTCTAATTCAGGCCACATGCCACCATTACCTATTTAGCTGTAAGTATTCTTATTGTGAACACTGTTGGCCAAATGTGTAGCATACTAAATTTTAGTAAGTGGGCTAGAATTATGGCAAGGATTCCCTTTTTGAATATCAGGGTTAAGTGCCTCCTACTACTTTCGATATTTTAGCTCAGAGTAGAAACATTCTGTTCATACACAGATAACCTTATCTTCAAACAATCAGAAAAGGCTTACTCAATATAATTATACATGTGATTACACATACAACAGCATATATATATATATCTACAACTTATGTAAATACATGTATTTTGCATACTAGAAATGAGACATCCTTGAAAGATGACTACAGAGTCTTGCATTTGTATTACCTTTCAGGCACACAGATGTAGAATAACAACAGCACATTCAAGGAAACAGTGAAAGCCTTCAAGTTGTACAGAGGATGACGCAGTAGGAGCAGCAAAAAGCCCCTAAAGCTAGAAGCCACTCAGGTTACTTTCAAGTCCAAAAATCTCCATTTCTTTAGACACAAGACCATGGATAATTCATTAACCTTCTCCAAACATCATTTTTATCATGAACAAGGAAGTATCAAAAAACAGTTCTCTCCATTCTGACAAAATTCTTGTGGCCCCAGATGCGTAAATGTTATAAAGGTGCTTGTGTGGTGACAGGAAGGCATTTGAAATGTTTTTTATTAAACTAGTGGCTCCACAACTTAGTGACATGTATCAAGCGCCGAGCATCATACTAGCTGGCTTGGTCACAGTCTCTGGTCCGTAGGCTCTTTGCATCTGCAGATTTCACCTTTCCAAATTCACCTAACCAGGCCTAAATGTCATCAAAAACTTTTTTTTTCAGTACTGGGGATTGAACTCAGGTCCCTGTACTTGCCAGGCAAGCGCTGATTCTACTGAGCTATCTCCCTGGGCCCTGGAAAAATCTTATACCTGTAATGAAAATGTACAATCATTTTTTTCTTGTCTGCATCCCTGATACAGTGCAGTACTGCATAGTACCTGTTTATATAGCATTTGCATTACACTCGATATTATAATGTAGGAATGATTTAAGGTACCCTGGAGGGTACCTTAGGCACATAGATTATACGCAAATATGATGGTGCTTTGCATGAGGCACTTGAACATCCGGGGATGTGAGGACCCACTGGAGCTGTGAACCAGTCCCCCTCATGCATGAAGGGGTAACTGTATTCTTATATACATGGAAAAATAGCATTTCTTTCCTTTCTTTTTTCTTTTTTTGGCAGAACTGGGGACTGAACTCAGGTCTTTACACATGCCAGGCAAGTGCATATTCTACTGAGCTATCTCCCTGGCCCCAAAAATAGCATTTCTGATCATATCTTCCAGGTCTTCCTGGTGTCTGTTAATGTGACCAGCTGGAGCTTGGTCAGGCATTCTGGGCTCCAGCTCTCTGAGTTTTTGTGTTTGTTCGGTTGACTGAGTACCCAAGTATATTATAAAAAGACACAAAAAAGTTTTAAAAAATAGTTTATTTATAATTTGGCCAAACTAGAAGGGCAATTATTGTATCTTTCTTAGAACACACAGAAGCACTGCAATTTATAGCTGACGCAAGGGCCAGCCTGATAGCTCAGCAGACTAAAACGCCTGCTTAGGCAAAGCGCAGTGTCTGGGTTCGATCCCTGAGTGCAGTGCTGGCCCCGCCCCTGGGGTGCGCTGAGACATTGATTGATACTGGGCATGGAGGTACGTGCCTGTGTTCCCAGTGCTTGGGAGGCTGAATACAGGAGAATCACTACTAGTCCGATCTACGTAGTGAGACCCTGTAAATCCTGTAGACCCTGCCCTAAATACAGAAAATAAATAAATAAATAAATCAGGAAGAGATGACAGTGATCTTGTCCCACCTAGTCATCAAATCTCAGCCCCGTGAGGTGGGGTGGGGGTGGAGGGGTGGGGTGGAGGGTAGGGTGGGGTGGCGTTACTGAGGTTGCTGTGGAAACATATAGGGCGCCTTTGCATCTGACTTTTTTCCTCTGCCTCCGTCGCATTGTGCACGCAACAGCTCAGCACAGGTGTGGATGCCCATGTCAAGCTAATCTTCAACTATTTCTACTTTTCACAGGTGCCAGACAATGAAACAGTCTGTGCGACCTTTCTGCTAAAACAAAGTAAAGCCTGAAGTGACAGACAGTCCTCCAAAGCAGTGACCTATAGGCTCAGAAACACTTGGGATGCGCTCCTAGCTTGCCACTCTGCCCTTCACTGTGGGATTTTCTCATTCTCACAGTGTATTCATTCTTACCAAAGAGCCTACTCCTCACCGATTCGTGCAACGCTTGGTTTTAGCCTGTGTTCGGAAATATCTATGCTCTAGCAGCCAACTTGGAATCTGGGCTAGAGTTTGTTCTTGGTGTTCTCTTGTCTGTATCGATTGGATCAAAGGGAGATCCATCTGGAACCCAGTTAAAGTCCTTCCAGATGGTAAGCTTGCTTCCAGATGGCACATTTAATAGGAGGGGGGAAAAAAAGCTGAATGCAAGCATCCTAACACTTGGGAAGGCCCTGTGACCTTATTTCTTCCAAGATGCCTCAGGATACTGGACAATCTCATGTACTGTAGATTTTCACAGGAAAACTCTCCCCTTCCCAAATCTCAGAGTAAAACTGGGGTCTTTGGAGACTCGGGGTGTTGTTAATAGACAAACACTGATCATCCATATGTCTGCGCCTGCCTGCGGTGGCTTCTTGCTTCTCTTACTAGCTTAGATGAATGTAGGAGCCAATTCTCAAGCTTTGCCTGGTATCCAAGAGCTTCTGCTACCAAAGTGCCCCCTCGTGGATGTAGGCTCAGGTTTGGCTGACGCTAAGTAGGTGGCTTGCAGCAAACCTGCTGCCCCTAGTGGATCATTAACATCATTAATTTCAAAACTGATCACTTGCGTTTCCAAGTTGAGTAGAAATAGCACAGAGTTCTGAGTTCTAAGAGGCCATGTGGTGGGCTCACCTTTGAACAAAGGGTTGACACTTGGGCTTCTGAACAAGTAGTTTCACACCGAACACAGACTATCTACTTTCTTTGCTGTACTTGTGTAATATGCTTTGTCCCAAATTTTTTAACACAGACCTTTGTGTGGCTTGGGAACTTATGGTCATTCAATAAAGAAAATCATAGTCATTCATTCATCCCTTCATTCACTCATTTTACAGAAGGTCTGTGGGCTGGGTCCTGAGCTTGGAGCTAGGGACACAGAATGAGGACAGGGAGAGACTGCTGGCAGAGCCTGGCTCTTGCGGCCTTTGTCCAGCACACACTCCTGGGGCAGGGGGGCACCTCTGCCCTCAGCTGGCCCTTGTTCCTTACAGTCTTGGCCTGAGAACACAAGAGTCACAGTGGGGCAACCCCCATTGACCCTACAGGCTACGTGTCCTCCCTCACTGGCTGTTAGCCTAGGAACGTAAGGTCCAGACCTTGACTTACATTCCCATGGGCCTGGATCCATAGATAGGCTAGTAGGTCAGTTGGTTTATTTGGTTTTCCTCTCGGTCAGTTGGATTACTGGTAGCCTGGCTGTCCACTGCCCTGAGGTCAGGGCGAAGGTGTAGTGTGGCAGAGGTTGCTTTGAAACCTAGCTTCCCAAAAGGCCAGAGCTTGAGGCCTCCGAATCTAGCATACTGCAGTTTGGGGGCCCCAGCCCTTAGGATTGTAGGTTGTGAACATTGAAGAGAAAGAATTCATTGCAACAGAAATTGTATTGAACTTTACATTTGCAGAACATACAAAGACAAGTCTTGCTAAGCAAATTAAAGGATATCCTAGCTTCTTTGTATATCTAGCCAAAAACAAAACACCACCCCCTCAAGATTGGAGACCAGAGACTGCAGATAAAAGTGTACATTAATTAAGAGAATACACAGTTTCAAGCACCCTGGGGCTCTCTATCAACACCTACTCAGGTACAACAACAAATCATTTTTCTCTGTTTCGAAGCAAACATCTCATAGAAGCATTCAGTCGTTTTAGGTCTGCTTACTCTTTATACCTGAAAGGGCTGGATTTGATGGTCTGATCACAGAAAAGTCTAACTTTACTGCTCCAGTATTCTGAAATTGATGAGCCTGTGTGGTAGCCATGGAGATCAGAGTGAGAAGGTGCTTTGCGGTCATTTAGCCTCTGGGCAGAGCTGTTCCTAAAACTATTTTAGACCTATGGTGGCTGGTACTGTTATCCTGCAATCTGTATAATCATTCCTATTAAAATTTGCCACCCTACATAAATCATGTTTTATTTTGGCCAAGGACTGTAACCCTCATTTAAATTACATCTTCCATAGCTCTAGCATGATTATTTTCTGTTCTCAAATGAGGCTCTCACTCCGGCCCATGCCCGGCAGCTACTCATCTGAAGTGGGACTTGGCCTCCTCAGGTAGAACATGTCAAGAGTGGCTGCATATTCTCTGTAGTAGCTGCCGCTCACACACACTTCAGGGAGTGCCTCTTTCCTCTCCTAGTAAGACACTAGGGGCCAGGGACACAGCTCAGTAGCGTAAGTGTCTGCCTGGCAAACACAAGATCCTGAGTTTGACCCCCCCCCAGTACAAAAATAAACAAACAAACAGAAAGACACTGGGACATAATTTCTAGTTTCTAGAAGATTTCCCTGCTTCCCACTACTGAGAACACTGCTGCCTCTTGCAGGCATGGAGACCACCAGATAGGAGCCCGAAAAGAGGAGGAAGCGAGGTAAAGGCAGGAAGCACTGTGTTTCTGGCTCCTGTGTTTTCCAGTATGGTGGCAGTACTGCTCCTGAGACAGCCTGCTTAAGTGCCCACCCAGAAAAATACCAAGGATAACCTTAGTGATTAATAAATGTGGTACACTCCTCCAAAGATATTAGCTCCAAAGCCAAGCCAATCTCTCTCTCGCTCCCCTCCCCCTCTTTCCTCTCTCTCTCTCATATATTGGCCTACTTTTATTTATTTTTAAAACTTTGTGACTGAGTCTCACTAATTCATTAAGCTGCCCAGATTGATTTTCTGCTCAACCTCCCAGAGTACAATGAAGCCAGCTCATGTTGAACACCTGCTAACTAGAGGCCGGTTCTTGGCACCATCCTGGCTCCTCCCCAGAAGAATCCCAGGGATTAGTGGAGTGTTCTTTCCAGATTTCACCAGGGTGACAACCTCTTCCAGGAGCAAGGAAGCTAGAGATCCAGGGCACTCAGCTCCTCAGATAGGTGTCAAAGACGCCCTACCGGTTTTGGCATGTCTGAGCTAATAGGGACAAACAGATAAAGTCACACAAATGTCAGCTCTGTAGATGTCATCTTTGCCACCACTTGCAGTCTTTGCATGTGCTTTGTTTTGGAGGGAACATGTATTTACTTTCCCAGAGTCTGAAGCCTTGGAAGGACGTGGTGTACCCTTCCCTCAAGATCTTTAATCACATTCTGTTGGCAGAGTTTGGAGTTGCGCATTTCACAGTCTGAATGAGGTGCCAAAGTCCAAGGTCTAAAGGAGTGAACACAGTCCACGTGGAGTTTTCATTCCCTTAGAAATCATTGTAATGTGAGCACTGTGTCCTACATGGAGAGCTGAGTAAATAGGGGAGCCTGCTGGGGTCCTGCTCTCAAGGAGCTGAGAGTCTAGGATATGGATTGTAAGCTGTAGCCATGGGCTGGATGCAGGACTGCCAGTCTTTTTTAAATAAAGTTTTATTGGAGCACAGCCATGTTCACCATTTACATCTTGCTTATGGCCACAGAGTCGAGCAGCTGCAAAGACATCACATGACCTGCAAAGTCTAAGGTATTCACTGTCTGGCTGTTTACAGAGCTTGCCAAACTCTGCCATAGGCTCTAACATATGCACGCATTATACTCAATATATACATACATATACATATATATATATATATATATATATATATATATATATATATATATATTCATGCTATGCAATAAGTATGGTTGCTATCCCCACTTAATTTAATTAATTGATTTTAGGTGTCGGGGGCTGAACCTAGGGCACATCCCCAGCCCTAGTTCTTCTCATCTTGTGGCTGAGGACGCTGAGTAACCTGGCCAAAGTGCATAGCTAGCAGTAGCTGCCAGGCAACCTAGCAGTGCTCCTCTTTACTATTGGAAATTGGAAGAGGCAGCTGGCTATGGGCCACGCCCAAGCAGATGAAAAAGAAGAGGAAAGTCCACGCAGGAGGAGCCCTGACGTACTGGCCCAGTGACTGCTGAGTCTATTTTTAGCCCTAAGAGGATGAGTCTCTCTCTTGCTTTCTATACTCAGACGGTCTGATTAGAGGGGGATGGAGCTGCTGCGCAGTGCTCTGATCCTCCCTGTAATTAACGTGCTTCTCTGATGGGGATCTGCCTAATGTCTCTACTAGTGTTGATTTGTGGAAGATGCTTTGGAACGTGTGGGGGCAAGGGGTGGGAAGAAGCGCAGGAAATAACAGAGAAGGGCCCTCTTTCAAGTTGGCTGCTGTATCACTTTCACAGGGGATTCCCAAAACCCTCATGGAATTACTCTTTCTTTCCTTCCCTTTCTTCGGATACCTCCCTGAGTTCCTCCTTTCCATCCTCAGAACATTCTCACCCTTCCCCCAACAAATTCTTTCTGAGTTCACTCTGCTGTCTCTTAGGGTTCTCCACATATAATACCAGGACTACAAATCCTGTGTCAGGGTAACCCCCATGTTTCAGTAGGTAGGTATTGTCTTTTAGGTCTAAAATGCTCTCCCCAAAGCCTCATGTTTGGAAAGTGACTGAATTTGGGGGTGCTCTATGTATCAGTGGATCAATCTAGTGATAATTTCATGGCTGAATCTGCTTTTGAGAGGCAGGAACTGGGCAGAGGAGGCTGGCCATGGGGGTGTAAACAGGAAGGTTGTATTCTTGCCCCAAGCACCTCTCTCTTCTCTCACACCTGGCCCTTCCCTATCCCTTCCATGCTATCTCTGCCTTGGAGCCAACCTCACTATGGACTGAATTGTCCAGAACATGAGCTGGAATAAACCTCTTTTCCTGTGAGTTGTGGGCATTTGGAATTCTGTCTCAGCAGTGAAAAGGCTTAGTAACGCTGTAGAGTAGGTGATGGAGTTCTGGAAGCAGTGCACAAGGCTGTGTGCCTTAGTTTTCCTCTTAGTCACTGATAAAAGACGCCCCCAGGTTACCCAAGTGTAGTAATCAAACATGGCATTGCCATAGTTGATGATCTAAGAGAGTCTGTGTCTACTGTGGCCACTCACTTAGAAGCGCTGGTCCTACCCCTAGGAACTTCAGTGATATTGCTGCCCCGAGACTGTACAAAGGATCTGTCCCACATCTTCCAGGCCCTGGGGCTGCCCAACAATTAGAGATGACACTAGAGCTGCGTAAATCCAAGCTCCCAAGGTTCCGGTCACTGTCAAGGGAGTGTCCATTACCAGAGCTTTCCCAGGACTTCTCTAAATGTTGGCATCTGCCCCCATAAACCCTACAGCCAGAGCCTTACACAGTGGGACTGCTTACCGAGTGGGTGTTCTAAGTTATTCCTCATTTTGGATGCTAGTCTGAGTGTTGGCTGCCACCTTGGTAGAACCATTGTTAGGGCCAGCAAATGTGCACAGTCTCCAGATGAGGCCTGGGATTATACAAAAGCACACGGCAACTGCCTTTAGGTTTGACAAGCTTTTCATGCTGCACAGTTTTGCCCTGTGGCTCCCACTGCTTTGGAAACTCTTTGAGAAGCCTGCAGGTTATATGCAAGCATTACCAGAATGGCATTTGTAGAGCATTTAAATAGCCAGTCTCCATAGAATTAGTTAGACAGCTAGCACTGGAGAGGGTAGGAGATAATTCTATCTCCTACCAAACAGTGTTCTGCTCTCAGGAGGGGAAGGGCCAGGTGGATATTTCTTATGGTTTTGTATCTTGACCATCTCATGCCAAGGCAGTCCAAGCCACTGTTTTGTTTGTTTTTCTTTCTTTTATGAAATGGCTTTATTGCCTGAGACCTCACTATTAACTTTCAGGTTAATATTACAAAGTAAATTTCCCCTAAGATTTTATCTATGGATCAAGCATTAACTTCTTTGCAAAGAAGTTTGCAAAAGCATAGCGACCTTGTTATCTGCTTTTCATTTTTGCTTTTCTTAAGCTCAAACTAATCAAGTTAACAGATAGAAAAAAGTCAGGCTTTCTGGTTTAAATTTGCAACAAATTGACTGAAAGTTAACAGATTGAAGAAAGGGTCATCCAATTAAATCTCAAAAGCCCTAGTTAATGTGTAGCCCTATTTCTGATTTCAGCTATCTTGTCAGTCTTTGAGGACGCAAGGCATGAGGGCAGTGGTGACGAATCTTTTAGAGACTGACCCAAACTGCAAACCCAAATCCATTTATTTCTCACCCAGTGTCAACACTACAATTAAACCTGAGTACTGAGGCTTTAGTTTAGAAAAAACAGCTGTTATCTGATGCTCGGTTGCTGGGCTGGTGCGGCTGGCATGCCAACAGAGAAGGCTCTGTGTGCTACAGTGGCATCCATGCCAGAGGGGTCGCCCCCACTGCACCAGGGAATAGCAAGGAAGAGAAAAAAAGAGGGGAGAAAACATGAATTACTTTGTACAAACCTCTTAATTCATTATGCATTTTATATCAGTCCCAAAACAAAGAGGCGCTACGTAGAAGAAATTCTTGGGCTCCCACAGTCGCGGAGCCAGGTGTCGCAGCCCTCATGCGGTGCTGTCGTGCACAGCTGCTCAGACTGAGCTCCGCTCAACTCTTCCTACGCCATTTCCACCCTAATCTATTTGGGCCTGACAAATCATTTCTTCTCAGGCATTAAACCCTGGTCCATGCCTTCCCATACTCGGTCCTCCTTCTGGGCCCCTTGGCAGCTGCTCTAGGGCCTGCAGCTGGACTCTCAAAGGTCCAAGCACCCAACTCAGCCCTGTGCTAGATTTGCCTCGCTCTGAAGATGGCAGCCCAGACACCTGCTCTGTTCCTGGCGATGCCTGTGACTTTCCAGTGCGGCTTTGGCTCCAGGCCAAGACACTGCTTCCTGCCTCATCTGGGACCTGATTACACTTTTATTTCCAGTTCTTCTACTACAGAGCCCAGGTGTTCCTGCCCAGTGCCACACCATCCTGGGTGCCGCTAGAAGCAGGGAGGGAGCTGCTAGAGTTCTTCCTCACTTACCTGGTAGAGGAGGGAGAAAAGCAAAGAAAAAGGAGACTCTAAAGCAGTCTTTCCAAAGACCCAAACTGGTCCAACATTAGAGTCTTTATTTTGAAATAAAAAGGTTTGTAATTGTCCTGTGGCTGTGAATTAAAATCTCCTGGGGACCAGTCTTCCAGAGCAAGAATGCTGGAGGCTAGCATTCCTGTCCTGCTCGCAAGAGCATCAACTGAAGACAGATGGTTGGGCCTCGTGGAGTGCTTATCTCACAGTCCTGGGCAGGCCAAGGATCTTGCATGTGCAACAAGTGGTGCTGGTCATGTGCATCCAGGACCACCCCTGAGAAACCCGGGAGGCCCCGGGGAGGGTGAGTCAGCCACTGCAGAGGAGCTCCAGCTTACGTGGTGAGCCTCGTGTCCTCTTGCCCAAAGTGAGAAAGCAGAGAACTGGGCAGGTAGGTGCTTTGCTTTTTTGGCTGCTTCTCCCTGGCTGGGGTCTTCACACCATTGTTCATCTTACGACCTTTCATCTCTGTGTCACTGAGTATCCAGCACTCTTCCTCTAACCCTGAAGCATTGTGCGCTCCTCTGCCCTGGCCTCACCAGTGCCTGCCTTCTGTCAGGCCCCCCCAGCTCAGTGTCCACGGTGCAGAAGGGGAGCATCTGTCTGTCCACTTTGCCCCTTTGGCCCTCTTGCCCTGTGCTGCCTGGTGCCCCCCGCTGCCCCATGGGGCTGCCTCTCTCTTTGCTGCCTGCGTTCTTCCTTGTGGGGACCAGCCTAGAAAATTTACTTCTGCTCCTCATAAGCATATTCCTAAAGGTTCACTAGCTAGATTTCCAATCTTGGTCTGAGAGGAATCTTTCCGTTCCTTTTGCCAAGCAGAGCTCACTAGTATACTTCATTCATTCCCCAAACATGTATGGAGTACCTAATATATAAGTATCACTGTGCTAAGTTTAAAAATAAGGAGATAAATACAACTTGTTTTCTTTTGAGAGGAGTAGCAGGGGAGACAGGCTTGTAATACAAATCCCAGCTCAGTGTGACAGATGCAAAAATGGAATCATGTGCCAGGCACTGTGACAGCATTGAGGTAGGACACTGTGATTAAACTCTCAGTCCTAGACTGGGCTTGACAAGTCCTCTATTTCCCTGAGGCTTGGGCTTGCAGATTTTGATTCATTGCTGTTTGGCAATAGGACTTTGATTGATGTAAACAGGGACAACAGCAAATGCAAGCGAGCAGAGTGACTCATTTGCAGAGTGATGCAGAGCCATGGGGTCCATATGTTAGCAGGGGTTTCAGATGAGATGCCAGATTCGAGTAAGAGTGGAGAATTGATTGGGATGCAGAGGGGGCAGTGAACATAGGGACCCTCAAGATCAAATGCTGCCTCTGTGGCCCTGGATCCGGAAGGGGGCAGGAAAGGGCCACCAACAGGGGGATGAAGAGGCCAAAGGCAGACCTGTCAGCTTTGCAGAGGGTCCATCCCTGCAAAGTGGTTTCGTCTTAATCACTACCTGGCTGCTGCCCATTCTTCTGAGGTCACTGGATTGAGAAACAAACGGAGTACCCAGCAACCCTGCGGCAGCTCCAAGATGAGAATATAAATTTCATAGAGCACACTGGCACCTAAGAAGAAAGCACTAGCATTTAAAGATGTCCTGAGTATGAGGAGGGACAGGACACAGGGTTCAGCTCTGTGTAGGATCATCCTGGGAAGAAATGCCAAGTGCCAAGAAGTGATGGGGGCACTGGCCACACGGAGAGGTGGACGTCAGGAGCAGCGCAGTTCAGTGCCCACAGAGAGGGTAAAAGACAGCAAAATTCCAAAATGTCCCCCTCTTAGTGCAGAGGGTGAAAGCACCTGCTGAAAGGGCCCGCTCGTCACCTCCAACAGCTTCCTGGACCGAGAAACCAAACAATCGACCCAAAGAAGTTCCTTATTCGGTGTCCCATTGTCGCAGCATGAGTGTGAGTGGATTAAGCTCTCATGAGAATTTAGTGCACAGACTCTAGGGAGTTACACTTAACCCAAAGAATATATCAAATGTTTCAATGGAAGATTGATGAGGGGAATTTAGGGTTACAAGGTTTTCTAATTCTCTCAACATTCCCCCTAACAGCTCTCCAGGAATAGGTAAAATTAATTTTAATAATATATCTTTTCTTTTTATCTAACTCAGTATCTCTGAAATGTCCTTTTGGTATACAGCCAATTAAATTATTTTAATGTAATGTTTTATATTTGTTTGATTTTTCATTATATTCATGCTAAAGTTGTGCTGATCAGCTTTCTGTAACAACTACCTGACACAATCAACTTATGAAGAGAAAAAGTTATGTTAGCTCAGAGTTCATATTTGGTTGTCTTATGATTTTGAGCCTGTGGCATGGTTGAGATAGAATGAAATGGAACAAAGCTGCTTGCTTGATGTCTCAGAAGCAAAAGGGAGTGGCCTGGGGGAGGACAGATCAGAGTCTTACAATCCCTCTCAGAGCTCTGTCTGCAGTAACCTAAAGATCTCCCAATATCCCCCACCTTTTTATGGTTCTACTGCCACCCAGTGAGGCCAGCGTGGGACCAAGCCTCTAATACATGGGACTTTGGGGGGGCCACAGGACCCAAGCTCCAGCATGAGTTGTGCAAGCGCTTGGTCCAAATGTGTTATATCTACTCAGAGCTCCACCAAAGTGGATGTTGAGAGAAAAGAAGTAATAGCTCTTGGTCATGGAAAAAATAATTTAGGCGAAATAGTTAAAAGAAAAGATACTTCCTAGAGTGGAGAAAAGAATCCTGGAGAAGAAAGATTAATAGTAGCTTGAAGTATGTCTAGCACAGCAGCCATCTAATATAAACATAAACATAAATGTAAACTGCATGTCATTTAAAATTTTCTAGTAGCCATTATTAGGAATAGGTAAAATTAATTTCAATAATATATCTTTTTTATATAACTCAGTATCTTTGAAATGTGCTTTTGGTATATAACCAATTAAATTATTTTAATGTAATATTTTATATTTGTTTCATTTTTCTTCATACTCATGCTAAATTTAAAAGCACTGTGTATATTTTCTGCTTGATATGCATTTCCAATTGGACAAGCCCCACGTCCAGTGCTGTGGTCACTAGCGAAAGGTGGCACTTGTGACGGGCAGTGACATCCAGCCATGGAAGGCAGAACACTGCCAGATTGTCCTGAAGGGCTGATTGGGGTGTCCACATGGAGGAGTTGAGAAGGAATTTAAATTGGATGGGTGAAGGTGGCTAGGAAAGTTATGGAGTGTTGGATCTCACCACTTTGGGGAGTCTGACCTAATAGTCTTATCACTGCAAAGTGTCTGAAGAGATCCCCCAAAGAGAAGATAAGAAACTCAATGCATCTCAGATACGTTCTTGACAAGGTTACAAAAAAAGTGTCAGGAAAAAAAAAAAAACGTGTCAGGTCAATGTCAGTGATAACCTTGGGCTGACTTCTTAGGCAGAGTCAGGAGGAATAGAAAGTAGCAAAGAGACTTCAGCTTGAGGAGCTTGAGGGAGCACAGCTCCGAGGGAGATCAGACTGGCCCCTCCACCCTCCAAAGAAGGGAAAATCTTTTAAAGAGTTGAGGTGGACGACGGTCTGGTTGGTCACCTTCTTGGTTCTGGTCATGCAAAACAGCTCCAAGGAAGTTCTTGTCGCTTGATCTGACTCCCCTGAGATGACTGTTCGACTCTTTCTATGTGAAGCAGCCTAAGTTTGGTGGAGGTCTGCTGAAACCCAAGATAGTTTTCCATTTTGTGGGGGACAGAGAAGAGTTTAGACTTACAGATGTGAATTAGAGCTCATGAGTACTTGCCAAAATAATAGGCAGCGTCTGCTAGGAAGTTAAATATTTAGAAATAAGAAGACATTTTTCTACTGGGAAGTCCAACAAAGGTCTTGTTTGGGGTCCACCGTGTTTAACAAAATCCTCTGTGCAGTTGACACATATAATATGCCAAATGCCACCAGACCTTGAGCCGTGAGTGTGAAATGCTATCATCATGTGCAGGACCAAGAGCTGGGGTGAATGCTTTTCTCCTTTCCTCACCTGAACCCCTTCCTCATTCTTATATATGAGTGTCCTCAACCTAAGTTGTTTCCTTTAGTTTCTTCTTGGTTCTAGAAGGGGTCACTGCCAGGACTTGCTTTTCAGTTTTGGCAAATGTCTCCTATTTCCTACGGTCTTGCTTAGCACTTAGGTCATAGGAAGAGCAAAGTGTTTTGTAATTTGCTCCCTCATGCTTTGAAGCTGAATTGTTTAAGACCAGGCTTGATTCAGAAAGGCATAGGAATAGCTGATTATTTAGCTGATTATTTCCTGATTCTAATGAATTCTTAAGAATCCATTCACTAAGAATATTAAGAATATTCACTAATCTAAAAAAGGAAAGCTCAAACGCACAGTAATTGCTGTTTGGGGCCCTTCTCTGAGGATCTCAGAGGAGCTTTACCGTTGATGAATGCTGGAACCCCAGAACAGAGCAAATTGATTTCACAAGCAGCAAGTGACATCCTTTCTGAATACAGCTGCTTTCTTCATTAGAAGATTAAAAATAGCCCTGATCGCTGCAGGCTGGCTTCACTGGAAGCTTCTGCCACATGCATTTGTCTGTTTCATTCAGGGTTTCTGCATGCTGATGACACTGGGATACTATTTCAGACTAAAAGTGTTTTGAAGAAATGTTCCCCTCCCCTCCCTCAAGCTTCCTGCAGATACCCACAACTGTCCCACCCTGCTGTACACTGGGGACACTCACGGGACTCTTTCAGCATCCTTGATGCACCATCTGCTTCACTCAGTTTTGAAAAAAAATAAACACCACCTACGTTGCTAGCAAGAATCTACAATTAGACTCCTCCAGTCCCAGGAAATGTTCATTCTACATGTGCTTTTCCCTGGGTTGTTCATAAGATTCTCCACTCAACGTGTGTGTGTGTGTGTGTGTGTGTGTGTGTGTGTGTGTGTGTGTGTGTGTTCTGGAGCTGGCTGTGTCTGCAACCATGATTAAAGTCAGTTTCCAGCTCTAACAGTATACAGAAACCCAAATGGGAGCAGGGGTTTCACCAAGTGAATGTGTTGGACTGTGGGGATCTCCAAGTATTTTCTTAGTCTTTTCCTTTTCTCAGCCTTCCACCCACTGAAATTGGTTTGATATTCTACTTGGTGGTGGCACCATGATTATAGCCATGTGGGTTTGTGTTTCCCACTTTCAGAATCCAAGGTACTAAGGGAATGGCACATAAAAGAGGGAAAAAACTATGTGAAGAACAAAAGAAATCAGCCTTCTACTTAATATTAGTCATTCATCAAATGTACGCTTGTGAAACACACACAGATCCATCGAGAAACCATTTATAATTAAAATATGGAAAATAAGCCTCAACGTCAAATTCAACCGCACTGTATATACACTGGTACATATAAGAGGATGATTATAATGGCTTTAATAGGACTGAAAACCCTAAAGATGAGAGCTAATGTTGCTATGGAAACTTTCGCATGTCTTGACTGCAGAGCTTAGTTTAAATTTGCAAACTTAGTATCACATTAGCTTTTTTCACATTGGATTTCTGGTTGGTCTTTTCAGATGATAAAAGAAGAAAAACAATATGTCATACTAGTGCTTCTTGCTACACTCATAGCTGGAGGACACACACACACACACACACACACACACACATACACACATTCCTCTGAACAAGGAGCTCACATAAGGGGTATGTGGGGTGAAAGTTTTGCAGCCAAGCACAATTAATTCAGCTCCAACATTTTCAAAATTTGAATGGTTTCTTTTTCTCATAGAATTAGAGATCCAAAGCATGCATTGGTAGCCAAGGAGTTCATGGTTTCAAAAACTAAATTTTGCAAAGTTCAACAACCTTTAAGAGTAGAAAAGTGGTGGGGGACAGCACTCTGATGTCTAGTGATATCGGCAGCCCTAAGCTCACCTACCAACAGCAGGTTCTACACAATAAACCAAACTGAGTCCTACACAGAAGTGAAGTAGGAGGCATGTCATTAATTCAGGAGCATGGATATCTCTGTCTCTACTCTCCCATCCCTCCCCCCAACTCTCAGCCTAGATCAGCCATGAGGCCATGGGCAGAAGGTCTGGCAAACTAAAATCTTTGGTTATGGCGTCATAGGTTTGGACATCAAGTTGGATGGACTGAGGGCATGTGATTGAATATCTATGAGCTCCAGTGTTCTTGCTAAACAGAGATAATAATACTCTGTCTCATGGAAGCTGTAGAAACTGATCGAGACAGCATATGCAGATGGAGACCTTTGCCTGAAACCCAGTGGGCTCTCAATAAGTAATGTTTTCCTCTAGTTGAAGAAGGTGCACCTTTCAGAACCTATGAGGCCACAGAGGGACAAAGTGGGTTGGAGTGGTGTCTATTAAGTCCTTCTGAAGTGATATATCCTTCTCCTTCCAACCCTGCTGTGACATATATGGTTTGTTTTTGCCTACACTGAAGTTCGTTTACTCCAAATCTCAGCTACATGTCCTGGGATGGCCCTATATTCCATATTACATTCTTAATAGCTGGCATAGGTCTGCTGTAATAGACACTGGTTGCATGTAGGATTAAGATGTGGGGGAATGAGGCACATATAATTTTGTGGAGCCTCTGTTCTACATTTTTTTATTTAAATTGAGTATGAAATTAGGTATGGGTTTAGCAAGGAGTCTATGTGAGTATGGACTCGATGCTTTTGCTCTGTAAGGTTCAAAGTAAGTCTATCTTTGTCTAAAAAAGAGAATAGAACTGAGTCACTTATAATGAACAGTAATCTGCTTTTCACTCCTACCTTGAACTATCATGTCATCTGATTCACATATTTCCCAATAATCTATGTAATTAGTCCACCAAGGATTTCACAAATAAATATCTCAGACTTGGTGGCCTAAAGAACATTCACTTGGTTTTGAGGATAGGAAGCCTTTCCATGAGGGCTGTCTTGTAGTCAATAACTTCTCACTTTGTCCCCAGAGAGTTTTTTCTTCTGTAGTTACAGGGGGAGAAAGGTCTCTCTGTCTTTTCCTTTTTTTTATAAGGCCTATTGGATTAGGGTCCTGTTCACCTTTAGGCCATGATAGAACCTGAATTCTATTCTGAAGACCTTGTCTCCAATAGTCTCACAGCGAGCTAGGATTTCAACTTGTGAATTTGAGGGGAGGGGCACACTTCAATCCTCAGAACCTAGAAGGCTACTTCTGGCTCCAGCTCTGGTGTCCCTTGGAGGACCCACTCCCCTCCTCAGGGTGTTGTGCTTCAGATGTGTCTCTCAGTTTTAATTGTTACACACTTAATCTCCAAATTCATGTGTTGTTGGCATTTGGAGATGGGGCCTTTGGGAGATTAGGATTAGATGAGATCATTAGATGGAGTCCTATGATGGCATTAATGGAAGAAGGATGAGGAGGAAGAGGAGAAGAAGAAGGAGGAGGATGAAAAGCAGGAGGAGAGGGGAGGGGGGAGGAGAAGGAGGAGGAAGAGAAGAAGAGGAGGAGGAGGAGGAAGAGAGGAGGAGGAGGAGGAGGAGGAGGAGGAGGAGGAGGAGGTCCCCCAGCAAGCATGCTGTCCTGTGAGGTGATTCCCTCCCCCATATTCTGAGGTAACAGAAGACCTTCTGGAGATGCTGGTGCCAGGCTCTTGAGCTTCCCAGCTTCCAGAACTGTGAGCCAAATAAACTTCTATGCTTCATAAAATTTCCAGTCTCAGAGGTTTTGTTATAACTACACACATGGACTAACATGTGAGTAATAAAGCCAGATGAGGTAGAATAATAGGGAATGGAAGCTAAATAGTGTTCCGGTGAGATGTTAGGACACAGCACTGGGTTAGTTGGGTTGTCAGGTACACAGGGAAGTGAGTTTCATGGTCTCTGGTAGAGTTTTATTTATTTATTTATTTTTTTGGTGGAACCAGGGATTGAACTCAGGACCCTGTGCTTGCCGGGCAAGCACTTCCTCCACTGAGCCATCTCCCTGGCCCCTCTGGTACAGTTTTGATTCCTTCCATTTCCTTGCTTTTCTTCATTCATGTTTTACATCATTGCTTCCTTCTTTTGTTCATTTCTTCCTTCCTTTCTTTATTTCTTCCTTCCCACCTCCTCATTTAATGGGATAGTCAGACAGAGCAGGCACTGGTTCTTCACACGATGTTTATCAGTTTTGCATTTTCTCAAAACGGGAAGGCAGCACACGGTAAGGGCCAAAAGAGTAGAACAGATTGAGGAGGGGAATTGGTTGGAGGTGTGGATCTCAGCGGTGTGGATAACAGATGAGGCCGTACTACACCATGGCAGGGAGGAAAGTGCTCAGCAGAGAGCAAGGGCTATCTCGCATGGTAACTCTAGGTAGCCCTAGCTCATATTTTTCATCAGTTAAAGAAATAGTGACATTAACAAAAATCCCCAAGGTGCACCTGTCTCCAATATTTTCTACCCTCCTACCTTTTTCTACCTTCCCTTACAGGAAAATGGCAGTGATAAATAATTTCTTTGTGTGTGCACCTTATAAGAAATCATTATGTAAATTTGAGTATTGCTCAAATTAATTCTAATGAGGTTCAGGGGGAAAAAACAAGTAGCAGCCCAAACTCTTTAATAAAGTATTCTAAAAAGAAAAAAAAAAAAAAAAAAGAATTATCGCCCACTTCTGCACTTCCTGCTTTTGGCAGGGACTAGAAGTGGAAATCTGAAAACACTGTGAGACAGTCTGTTCTCATGGTATTTCTAGCTGAGAACAGGAAGGAGGGAAAATCTCATATGAGCTAGAGAGCCTGTTTTGCAGTGATTAGCAGGCCAAAGAAGTTTTGCTGGGCAATCAAGCTTGACAGCACCTCTGCAAATTTCACCTGCATTTGGTCAGCAGAGCAGAGTTTTTCAGAAGGATCCAAACAAGCACCACAGAGACATACCACCCCTCACCATTCCTGAATGACCAGCTCTTTGTGGCTGGGAGGTTGATGCCAGGGACCCAGGTGGAAGCAACGCGGCCCCTAGCCCTTTAAGAGAGTGTTACCAAGTTGCAAAGCTGAGGCATCTATAAATAAGAAATAATTGCAGTTCAAAACAACATACTGCAAGTGCTAAACTAGTCGGGCTGTCAGAGCTGGATGCAGCACACAGTTCCTCATGCGTTTGCAGTTGTGCTCCGCCTCACCATTGCATTCTCATCGCTCATCCTGAGAACACCCTGCACCTCCAGGCGAAGCTCGTTTCTTGACTCCTTTAGCTCTTCTGCCCATCTCCAGTCACAACAGACTTCCCTGTGTGTGACGCCGATGAGTCATGGGGCTGAGTCACGTTAACAATGAGCGTGTAATGATTAGCGTGTGCCGATTGGCTGGGCGTGCTGGAACCAGAAAAATCCTGAAGTCTAGACTGAGTTGCTTTGTCCCTAATTACCTGCCAGAGAGTTATGTGCACCAGTGTCTAAGGTTGCAGCAGACGTTCCACGAAATGCCCTTGGTCACCACCACTCCAGCTGGAGTACATAAATCTCTGAATTGTGTGTCAATGGGATCTTTACAACCGAGGTCCATCAAGGGCCCAGAAAGAGAGGTCAGTGTTCCTTCTCCCATTCCCAACTTGAGGAAATGGGAGCCCCATTGTGAATGTAATCCTCTCATTCATCAAGTGGGCGACTTTCCTGTAAAAAGAACTCTTGATTTTCATGTAATGAAAGGGATTACATTCTGAACAAGAGACTATAATTAGTGCTTTCTTGAAATGACCAGCATTACTGTGTGTAATTAACTATGTATTTAAACCTGGGCAATGCAATATGCTTAAGGAAAGTACTTACTAGAGGACGTACCAGGTAGTCAGGTACATACACTCTGAGCCCATCACAGTGAATACGCTATGATGTTCTAACCAAGCTGCCTATTTCATGCACCGAACCAATTGAGAGAGGAAGGAATGCATTTTGTCTGAGTACAACATTCAGGATTTGTCTGGGTCATTTGTTCTGCATCTTTGACAAAGCCTAGGATTGTGGACAGTTTCATGTTGGAGGGACTTAACTGAATGAGACACAGGCATCCATCAAGGGGACATGCATAGGCCAGGAGGTAGACAGAGCAGAGGTGGCAGGAGGACACTGGGAGGCGATTCTGGGGAGAGGAGCTGAGTGCGAACTTGGAAGACCTCCATGTTCCAGACCAGAGGGGTGAGGTAAGGTAATTGCTTGCAGAATGACATATTTTAAAAATATATGTCCACTGTAGGAGAGACATAAAGAAAGGCATAAAGATGAAAGTAAAATTCACCCCCAATGTCACCCAGTGATAACCACTGTGAAAATATTGTTGCATGCCTTTCTAGCCATTTTTCTACGTACTGCTAGATGTGCTAAAACCACAGCCAAATCACATTGCGTGGTTGGTTTTCTGTATCTGTGGCTCAGCACCCACAGAGTCAGCCAATCCCGGATTGAAAATATTGCAAGGGCCGGGGAGATGGCTCAGTGGAATAAGCGCTTCCCTGGCAAGCACAAGGGCCTGAGTTCAATCCCCAGTTCTGCCAAAAAAGAAAAAAGAAAAAGGAAATGTTGCAGAAAACATTGTGTTTTTGCTGAATGTACAGATTGTTTTTGTCTTTGTCAATATTCTATGAACAATGCAGTATAACAAGTATTTATATGGCATTTATACTTCAGTAGACATTATAAGTAATCTAACGATTTTGAGCATACAGGTAGATGTGGATAGATTTTATGCAAATACATGCCATTTATATGAGGAATTTGAACATCCCTGGATTTTGGTACTAGTGGGGATCTTGAAACTTGCCTCATATACCAAGGGATGACTGTTCTTTTCATTTAATAATATGCTGTGAAATGCACTGTGATTGTTTTCCTTTATAGCTTGATGGCCCTCTAAGCTATTATTTTTAATAGTTTTATAATATATTTTTCTATGATTTCCTCATACTCTATCCAGTTTCCTGGAGTAAGATATTAGAATCATTCTCAGTATTTCCCTGATAAGAACAATGATGTGATGAGCATCTTTACGTGTACGCATGCATAGATGTATACATCTGTGTATATCATTGTATATACATATTTGTGTGTCTTGCTGTTTTTTTCCTTAGGATTAAACTCCTTGGAATAAAATCACCAGATGTAGCCATGGGTATCCAAATGCTATAGTGGGATTGATATTAAGATTACAAAACATGCAGGATGAGAAATTGATCCATGAATCTCAGTAATGCTTGTGTTTTTGTTTTAGGATGTTTTATATTGTGTAAGGATTGATCTTAGAGATAGAATCTTTGCCATTATGGGTTTGGTAGCAGAGAGCCTTCCCAGAGATCGGGAGGCATTTTGTCCTCACCAGTGAACTTACTGTAAATGCAGCCAACACAACTCAATTTATCTCTCTTTGAAATGCACAGGCACTTAGGCTGCATTTGCTGTTTTTCAGTTCCTCACTATATTATTACTCCAAAGGCTAAATCACAATTTGGTCCCAATATGTAATCCAATTGAAGAGCAAATGATAAGCTTGATAATATATAGTACCTCCACTTAGTTTTGGTTTCACTTTCTATAGTTTCAGTAATTTCTGGTCATTTATGGTCCTAAAATATTAAATGGGAAATAAAGAATTCATGACAATTTTATTTCACTTTATTTTTGGTTCTGGGGATTAAGACTAAGGCTTCCACATGATAGCTGAGAGCTCCACCACTAAGCTACATTAAGACAGGGTCTTGCTAAAATGCCCAGGGTGGCCTTGAATTGTTGCTGCCTCAGCCTCCTGAGTAGCTGGGATTATAGGCATGCACCACCATGCCTGGCAAGAATTCATAATTGTAAATTGCATACCATTCTGCACGGTGCATAAAATCCTGCATCATCAACTTCCCTATGGGACAGTGTCTCTGCTCTGTGTGCAGTACTTGCCTCCCAGGAACTTTGCACCTTCTGAATTATCAAGACAAACTGTCGGGCCAGCAAAGTAGCTCAGCAGACTAAAGTACCTGCTTAGGCAAGCTTAAGTAACTGCAGGGACAGTGGTTCCATCCCCAGCACCACAAGCCACGCCAGCTGCACCAGAGTCCAGGCATAGTAGCACACACTGTAATCCCAGCACTAAGGATATATATATATATATATATATATATATATATATATATATATATATATGGGATGTTTTCCAAATCCACAGAAGTGGCCTTGAAATACATATAGTACTGAACTCTGTATATACAGTTGTATCTCAGTGGGATATGATGGGATATACATATATATATATATATATATATATATGTATATATATATATATATATATATATATATATATATATATATATATATATACCATCTGGGTGAGGACTCTGGTGCAGCTAGTGCCAACATTATTTTTTTAATCTTAGCAACAATTCAAGGCCACCCTGGGCATTTTAGCAATACTACTGTCACAGAATCACAGTGGCTATGGTCATAAACAGTTACTGCACTTAGTGATGGTCCCAAAACACTCCAAAGACCCAAAGTGGTAATGCTGGCAATCTAGACTTGCCAGAAAGACTTGCATTTCTTCTTTTAGGGGAAAAGATAAAAATTCTTGGCTGAGCAAGGGAAGAAACAAATCATATATCGTTATAATCATTCCATTTTATCATTACATATTTCTTCCTGTGTCTAGTTTTACATAAAACTTTATCATGGGTTTGTACATACAGGGAAAAAAAAACTACAATGTGATCAGGCCTTGGTACTCAATTGCTTTGAAACTCATAGAATTTGGTGTTCATATATTTCAATGTGAAAATTTTGCCTTAATATTTGTTTCTTTGGTACTGGCACTCAAGCTAAAACTCGTCTGTTGCCTTGTGACCTGACACCATTCCTACCCAAAATGGTTTGTGTGGTACTTGTAGTTTTTGGTGCTCCTGGAGCCAATTACTGACAAGCACTGAGGTACGACTGTATATACGGAGTTCAGTACTATATGTATCTCAAGGCCACTGCTGTGGGTTTGGAAAACATCCCATCTGGGTGAGGACGCTAGTGCAACTAGTGCCAACATTATTTTTTTAATCTTAGCTATGTGCATACGGTACTGCCTTCTTTCAGTACACAATTTTTTTTTAAATCTTACTTTTATTAATATGTGTTTGTGTACATAATGATTATATTCCTTGTGGGAAATTGGTACCTGTATGCAACACATGAAAATTTTTCTGAGTTACAGCTTCCACTAGAGTAATCCATGGTAGGTATCCTATTTAGGATGAAAATATCACTCAACTGCCAAACAGGGACACAGACATTATCTTAAACATACAAGAAGGTAGGCACATGAAGCTAGGTAAGAAAGCCACCTTATGTATAAGGTTGTCAAGGTGTGCTTTCAAAATCGTCAGTTTATGAAGTCCATGACTACAATATTTCTTTACTTTTATTTTTGGATTCGGACTTTTTGTTTGTTATTAGTTCATTCTCTTTGGTCTCTTTGATAGCTGTTTATTAAGTGTCTATTCTGAGTCATGAACATGACCGAGACAGTGCATTCAAACACTTATACAGTGTACCCATGGATACCCAAGTTTATAGCAGCAAAACTCCTGAGAGCTAAATGTGGGAACAATCTAAGAGTTCACCAACAGAGGGAGAGATAAAAAGAGGTGGTTTTTCCACACAATAGATATTATTCTCCCTTAAAGGATGACCAACATGAGGAATTTGTAGGAGAGTGGATGTAACTTGAGACTATGTAAATTGAAGTAAATCAAACACACAAGCTTAAATACTGCATGGTTTATCTTAGATGAGCAACTCAAGTTACAAATAAAGAGAAAAATGAAAGACAGATAACAGGAGTAGGGAGGCCTTTCTCAAATGAGAAGAAAACCAAGAGGTGGAGGTAGGGGAAACTGAGGAGGGAGAAGGAATGAGAAAAGAATTACAAGACGTTAAATGCATGAGGCTTATACTTCAGTATGCTCTATGTGCTACTAAGTGGTTTATTTTAGAGAATGTCCTGTGTGCAGCTCCGCAGACTGTATATTCTGATGTTGTGTGGGACTCTCTGCAACCTCTATTTGCTTACAAGTTTGGTTCAGTCCTGTTATTTATTTACAGGTTTTTTAAAAAATCTAGTTTATCTATCTCTTTATGACAATGGGGTGTTAAGATCCCACATTACAATTGTATTACTGCTTATTTGATTTTGATGTTCATTATTGTCTTACATAGTTGGGTGTTCCCATATTGACTGTACACATATTTGTGATTGTTTTCTCTTCTTCCCAAAGTTTTCCCCTCCCAAGTGTGTAGTGAACGTCTTTATCTCTTTTGACCATACTTGGCTTGAAGTTCATGTTGTCTGCTTTTTTCTGAGTTCCTGTCTCATGGAGTATTGTTTTCCATCCTTTGATTTTCAGTCTATCAATTTCCTTTTTGAGTTAAATGTCTTTCTTGTACACAGAACATTGGATTGTGTTTCTTGATCCACTCTACCAGTCTGTTTCTTTTGGTTGATGAATTGAGGCCCATGTGTATTGGTGGTTATAACCGATATGTATTGATTTATCTTTGTCATGCTATTTTCTAGCTGTTGATTCCCCACTTTTCTCCTCTGTTCAACTGCTTGCCCTACTTGGTGTTGCTTTCTGTTTTTGTTCTTGGAACTGTGGTCACTTAATGGAATATTACTCAACCATAAAGAAAGACAAACTTGAAGCCTTTATGGATAAATGAATGTAACTAGATGCCATGCTCATAAATGAAATAAATCACACTTGCATGTGAAAATGTTGCAGTGTTTCCCTAGCTAAGAAATAGGAAAGTAAATAAAATTCAAAAGGTACAATAATATTGTAAAAGACAAAGAACTGCTCAAAAGGGAAGAACACCTGGGATGGGGGAAAGGAGAAATAAAAGAAGGGAAAAATGTGAAGTGGGGTAAACCAAACACACAAGCTTAAATACTGCAATATATATGGTTTATATGTATGCACACATACAAGATAGCCAAGATAACTGTACTACTAATTTCTATTAGTATACTGAAAGGAACAGTTAGTGCTTATATTGTTTGATCAATTTTGCATGCTTGTGTCTGGTAATCTGAGCAACTACTTTGAATTATATACAATATAATAACTACTGCTAATTTTCTATCTTGTTTTGAAATTCCGTATCATTTTTATTGGTTCTTTTTTCTCTCTTTAAAATTAAGAAAAGGCTTACAGTCTAGTGCAGGAACAGGTAAGCACAACACTTATATAACATAGGGTAATAATTATCAGGACAGGGATACAATGTACTGTGGGATCCCTTTTGTCTTCTAATCCTTTGGAGTCTTCCACTCCTGTCCTTCCCTCCTTCTACCTGAGTCTTTCCAGGAAGGACCTCTGCGTGGAGCACAAGATGCTGGCTAAGGGCTCCCTGGGGCTCCCTACTCTGCACCATGCCCTGGACACAGCTCTGCCCACTGCCTCTGTGGAACGGAGTCCAGACCACACACAGAGGCCACTTGCCATCTGCTGAAGCACATCAGAGTTGTCAATCAATTTAATAAGCTAAAATATAGCTTTAGATGGACAAAATATGTGTAAATTGAAGGTTTTTACATGATTGCAAGTTGGAAGCCTATCAGCTAGATTTCATTCTTGTTTACATATGGGTGGCCGAGCCTGGAGACATCAGAGACGGTACATAGAGACAGTCCCAGGAGCAATGGAGAAGGTTGGTAGGGACCGGCTGGCATGAAGGAAGGTCTTTTACTCCTTGACTTGGGTAATTTTTTTCAGCACTGGGAATGAACCCAGCAGGGCTGTACTGTTGCTCAACGTCCATGCCGTCTCCCCAAGTTGCCTACCTGGGTCCAAACTCACAGTCCCCCTGCCTCAGCTTCACCAGGGCTGGGTTACAGATGGGGGCCACTATACCTTTTAAAACATAAGATTATAAATAATTTCGTTTTTCTCTACTTTTCTCTAGTGTAAAAAAAAAATTAAACATAATCATATGCTTCTTATGTAATTTGAAATGGGGACAAAAATAAGAAGAGAGAATAATCAAGACTAGAAAGCAATTTAGGATTGAATAGTGTCCCATGATGTTGAATTTCTAGTGAAAGGTTGTGTTTAATTTTTAGTTCTATTCTATTTAAAAAGTTAAGGAATTAGCAAAGAATTAACCCTAGAAACATTAACGTTTTTCTTCATGAAGATATGAAGAACTGGAGATATGCCCGTACACTAAGAAATGGTAAGTAAGGAGTCTGTATTTTGAAATGAGAGCACCCGCAACCTGAACTCCTCACACATACATATAAATAATCAAATATTCATTTTTAAATAACTTCTCCCATTCCAGCATTTGGGGTCTGAATTATATCTATGATAAGATCTGTGTTCACTCAGTGGGTTCAGCTCTTCCAAGTGCTTCAGCCTCAGTTGTCTCATCTTGTCCCCACAGCCGGTGGGGGAAAGTCACCTCTCGTTTTCCAGGGAAAGTGAACCATATCTAAAAATCCAAGATTGGACCTGTGAGTTCCAGGAGGAACAAGGGCCAGAACAGAGCCTCTTAGTTCCCCCTACAGTTCTCAGTACTCTAATACACTGACACAATGCATTTTCTGGAGTATCCACTTATTTCTCAGAAATTTTTGCAAATGTTCCTATTATTTTTCTTTCCTTTTCTTCTTAATTTTTTGGGGGAAGTTTATCTTAAAAAGGCAGCCAAATTTCTCTATGAGCCACTAATCACCACTCAGCACCCTTTTATGAGACAGCCTACTCCTCCAGAAGTAATGCTACCAATGAGATCTTTATAGAATAAAGTGCTAATTAGCGCTAAGCACCATTAGAGATGCCTTCCAGGCTGGTGTCCAAGGAGGCCCCACGGAGGGGGAGGAAATTATAATAACCTTTCCCTCCGGGACTCAGCTGACATTCTGTGATGATTACGGACCGTGAGATTATTTTACTCAGTGCTTAAGATATGCACCAGTACTATGCTAGCCTTCTTATAAGGCAAGCAGCATTCCATTCACTAAATCAGTTTTTAAACTGGTGTTACCTGGTAACAGCCAACAATCTACCTGGCCTTGAGAAATAACACACTTTCTAAAGGTAGTTTCATTTTTGTAATATATAGAAATGAACTTCAAAAATTTCAGGGTATTGTAGTTTATAATGTTTACAATAAAAACTACAGTCTACTCTTCACGATTTCTGTGAGCTAGAGAGACAATAAAAATCAAACTGCATCCCCTGTCCACCCCTGAACACTGGCCAAGAGTCATAAGCAACCGAGATTGTTGGCTGTGGTAATTAAAAAAAAAATGGGAAGAAGTGACAAAAAAAAACTGTTTAACTGATTTGAACTTTAAACAATATGTACATGATCAAAACATCACATAATGCCGTTAAAATTAACTTTCCATATTTTATGTATATTAAAGATATAAATTTAATCTGAAAGAAAATTTGCCATGGAATTTTATTTAAGGCTACAACCTGCATAGAAAAATGGAACTTCTTGTAAAAGTGACTGCTTATTTAAAAATAAAACAAAACAAATAAGTTATTTCTCCCCTTCAGGATATGCAAATAAATGATTAAGTCCCCCAGCTAAGTACCTCTCTGCTTTGGTTAGAAAGGCATGATTCAGCCCTCAGTTCATCACTTGGTTCGTTGTTAATGGAGCCGAGTGACTTGAAGGATGGAGGTCGATCGGGCTAGGGAAGGTGTCCTAGTGCTCATGGGTAATCCCATGGACAACGTCATCTTTACGTCATGGCTAAGTCATGGACCAGGGAGAACCTACGAGCTTGCATTGCAGGCTTAGCTGCATCAGCACAGGGTGCCCCCTGCGGCCTGCTGTCAAGGGAGCACCAACCCCACCCCGTGTCCAATCACCATCCCGGTGCTTCCAGCACTGCTGAGTTCAGGTGAGTTCTGTGCCCTACTCGTTTGACCTTGGGTTCTAAGTTTGCTAGTGTGTGACAAGGAAGAGGAGAGTAGAACAAATACCAAAAATGCCAGTAGAGGAAGTAACGTAACCCATCGGGTCCACACCCTCCTCTGTGTGGCCAAGGAGGCCCCTGGGCAGGCAGCACGGAGTGCTCGGGTGGGGACTGAACACCAACGTCTGTGTGCCGAGGACTGGAGTCGCCTGACTGCGGTTGCCAAGGCAAGCCGTGGACTCTGCCAGCTCGCAGACGTTCACCATCGTCTACAGCGCTGGTAGACGCTGGTAACTTGCTTCCTCTGCGACTATGGGGAAATAGCCAGAATCCCGCTGAGTCCACCCTTTCTGTCCTTGGTCGTGGCCTCCGGCGGGGCACCGATGGGCACTTGGAGGGGGAGTAAAGTAACAGGGGCATCTGGAGAAGCTTGTGCCCTGGCCACCCCCTGCATGGCCACAGCGCTGCCTCCTTGACTTTCTTGGCAGCTTGGGCACTCCTGGGGTAGGTGCTCTGGGACATACGTGCCTGCCTTGCCAGTCTATGTCTGATGGTGACCAGCATCTTCACTGTAGCGATGTGAGCACTGCCACTGAGATTGCAGATAAAAGTTTTAGTTAATAATCTGAGCATGTAGCACAAACCTATAATCCCAACAGCTGGGAGGCTGAGGCAAGAAGAGCATGAGTTTGAGGCCAGCTTAGACTACGCTGTGAGCTCCTGTTTGAAAACCATGAAACATAACAATGAAAAGCACAAGCACTGGACTTCTTTCCTCCTAGGAAAGGATTCTACAGTTCTGTAGACAAACACATGTTTCCCCTATACATTCATTTTAACTTCCAGTGTAGTTGTGTTGGCACAGTAAGTTCATTAACACATCCTGGTGGAGAAATGAGCAGACTCCTCCTACTTCCTGGACAGGAAAACCTGCTTCTTTTATTCTCCAATTTCATACTTCCTTTGACCAAGTTAGCAAAAATAATAACAGTAAAAAGCCTCCAGCAGCTCTTAGCATTTGCAGTTTGGGTCACAGATAAACTGAAGCCTTTAAGAAGTCTGAGAAGGAAAGCTCTCTATGGCCTTTATCGTTGGTGTGGCATAGGCTAAATATGAATTCATCTGTTATTTTAACTGGGCAGCAGTCACTCAGAAAGCTAAAAGCAGTTGTATCTAAGCCTTTTCAAGTTTTTTTAGCCCCTGACTCATGTTTTATCCTCTCAGTTGATGACAACCTGAATTTTAGCCAGACAAACAATACACAGAGAGCATAAACAAAACTGATCCCTCTCATTTTTATATTGGAGGAATATACTTGGTAAAATTTATACGTTTTCATGGACATAATGAATTTATACATTTCAACTGTTTAAAAATCTAAATAGCATCAGGCATTATTCCTCCAAGCAGGCTGTAAACCTTGAGCAGAGTTATTTGGGCATGGCAGATACAGTTTGCAGAGAGATTTCAACATGATTATGCCTCATAACACCGACGAATAACCCAAAGCCTTAATCAGAAAACCTGACTTGCAGGTGTTGAGGTTTGTCAGTGAGCTGCTCTGTGCCAGGATTGCTTTGCAAAATACATACAGACGGTCTCATCATGTTGTCCTCATGTTCTGGAATTTCCAAGACACTGTTTTCCCATAGTCAGCTGAGGAAACTAGTCTGGCTCTGGCAGCAACAGAGTGGGCTGGGGACACCGTGGGGGCTTGGTAGGAGGGGCTTCGTGCTCCTCCTAGACTGCCTGGAATGAATATAAACAAGCAGGGTGCTTGCTGCGCAGACGCAGCACCAGGAGAAGTCTCCTTTCTCAGCCTGCTTCTCATTAGCTGCACCCACAAAGATATTTTGCAGTGACTGGCAAAGACCAACACGAATCAAGTTGTCGGCGCGTACCCCAAGCCTTGACCACCACCTGGAGGCTCCTGATGGTGTACAGTAATAGGATAAGCAAGCCTGAATAATAATAATGTGAGCACTGCGGTGAGGCTCAGTATAATTTTAAGTGATGAATCCATTTGAACTGTGGAGCTCACTTGAAGAAGGGTGGTGGGCAGATCACTGTGTATAGAGACTGGGTCCAGTTTGTCACACAAATGACTCATGCACGTGCACAAGCCGTTTCCAACTGTGCTGAATCCAACACACACATCCTGGTCCTTAAGGAGTCCCCAGGCTGGGGAGGAAGTGGAAAAGAGGCAATTCAAAAGCTGCCTGACATAATGTAAGAAATAAGCTGTGAGGTAATGCTGTAGTAGCAGATCGGTAGGATGCCCAGCTCAGGCACGGGACTCTGAGGAGACTTCCAGAGCAAGTGTGCGGAAGTCAGGTGCTCAAGGGTGAGTAAGTCTTGGCTGTGGGGGTGGTTGGGAGAGAGGAATACTCTAGGCAGAAGAAGGCTTGTGCTTGCTATGCCGGTCAATCTTAATTGGGCTGGGGTTCACTGTCTCCTAAGACTCTTGGAAAGGTCGTTGGATTATGGGGTTCTACAATCATCAGCAATATTCCTAGCTGGATATACAGTTAGGAGGTGGGGTCCAGAGGAGGGTGGGTGATGGGGCGGGCCTTTGGAGGGCAGGTCTCTCGCCGATACGTTCCCCCTGTGCTCTGCTTTCCCACCACAAAATGAGCAGCTTTGTTCTTCTTCCGCACCCGTCTGACTTCAGGTTCGTGTCCTGGAGTCGGCTGGCCATGGGCTGATCCCACAATGCTGTGGGCCAGATTCACCTCTCCTTTACAGGGCAGGGCTCATATGTTTTGCCTGTTGTACATCTAGGCTCAAAAAAGTCATTCTTCCTTTGGAGGTTGTTTCCTGTTTCTACCTACCATCTATAATTTTGCAAAGAATGATGTATTGACTAGGTGCACGATTGTCTTTTAGACATGGGAGTACGATGTTCAAATGATTGTGTGGGCACATAATCATCATTACAATACTCCCAACACAATAATGATAAATGGAAATACCATTAATTGGGAATTTTTTAGCTTCTAGGAATCATCTTAAAGTTTGTTTTTTTTTTCTTATTGTTTTTATATTTTTCAGATAGGGTCTCACCATGCAGTTAAGGCTGGCCTTGAACTCACTTTGTAGCCCAGACTGGTCTTGAACTCACAAGAATCCTCCTGCGTCAGCCTCCCAAGTGCTGAGATCACAGGCATGCACTACCATGCCCAGCCCATCTTAAAGTTTTTGAAAATTATCTAATTAAATCTTCTTGAAGTACATTTGGTGGCTGTACCACTTTATGGATAAGAGGGATGAGGCTTAAAAGATGTGAATACCTTGCTCAGGTCATGCAGAAGCCAAGGAAAGGTCAAAATTGCAGCACTGCTAAGTACTTTCGTGCTTTTCTTTTCTTTTTTAAAGAATCCAGTTCACCTTTTTATTTATTTTCATTTTTATGCATTTGGTACAGGGTCTCACTACAAAGATTCACAGTGATCCTCCTGTTTTCAGCCTCACCCATGCTGGGATTACAGGTGTGCACCACCGCAAACCTGGGGGCAGGGCCAGCATGGCATGTGGTGCTGGGGATCAGACTCGGGTCCTTACACTTGCCTAAGAAGGTGCTTAGTCCGCTGAGCTATCTCACTGAGATAGGTTAAATGACCTTTAACCTCAGAATCTTACAGGCACGATGGCAGGTTAGATACAGACCACTGTGCCCTGGTAAGTACTTTCTAGACCACCTTTCTGTTGTACCTCATCTGCTACCTCCAAAAGGCCACAGTGACCAATCACATCAGTGATATTCTATCAGTTTAGATGGGAAATAATTTGTGCTGGAAAGACTATTGCTTTTTTCTGGACATTTGTGCTTATCTCTCAGTCATTCGAGACTGGATGTGTCAGGTAGGCATCTTCACCAGCTTGTATAGCAGGAACTGGTGACAGTCTCATCCCATGCTGAATGGATTTTTGCCATATTCTGGTACAGTGGTTTAAAGAACCTCACATTCAAATAAAGAGTGATAATAAAAGACTTAGACTTAATGACGTTGGGATATTTTCACCTTAATGGAATAGCCTGGTGGAAAAGGTGAACCATAATTATTAAGGAGAGCAAAAGATGAACTTCCATCGAGGATGGGAGAGTGTGAAGCATGGGGTAAGATAATGAATTTTCCAGTTCCTTAGGCTTTGGGGTAGGGTTCAGATAAGTTGGCTGGGGGTACATCTGGCCTGTGCAACAACACGGCATGCATTAACAGGATTTTATTCTACCTAAATAACTGAAATTGCTTCTCAGTGGTATCTTCCTTAATTATATTTTACAAGCCTGCACTTATTTGGAAAATGACCTTTAACCTCAGAATCTTACAGGCATAATGGCAGGTTAGATACAGACCACTGTACAATCAACGATTGCCTGCTTTTTGGGGAGGACATTTCTGAGCCCATACACAGAGCCCATAACTTTCTGTTCAAGAATATTTTAATATAATTCAGTGAGCATATAACTCTTGACATACTAAATAAAAGGGTTGACTCACTCCTCACCCTGGAACCAAAGCTGTATTCTTGGTGTCACCTTACAAAGCCTGAGTGTCTTTAAAAAGCATCGGCCCCTTCCTGAACTCCAGTGGATGTCTATCTCCATCCTATCCTTCTGAAATCTAGAAGCCTGCTAAATGGTAACAACCAAAAATAAGACGTTGCTGCGGGGAACACCCGGCACCCTAGGTTAAAGAAAGCAATGAACTTTCTGAGGGCTCGACATGTCACCCACTCCTGACTATACACTGGCTCCTTTTCCCCCTCTCAACATTGTGGAACCAATAATAAAACCAAGCAGGGCAGAGAAAAAGAAATTTATTCTTAGAAGTTGGAGATAAATTTGCAAATCGACTTCCTGAACTGTTGTGGCTCAGGAGGGTACAGATACAGTATAAAAGAAAAGAGAGTGAGGGATCAAATAATAAAAGGGAGCAATATTTATATATTTTCTGGGAACAGGCTGAGGTTATCTGAAAATTTGGGTGTCACCTCTGCTTTGCTTTTATAGTTTTTCTTGTCGTTGCCATGGCAACTGTCAACTATCACAAAAACTGTCAACTATCACGCTGGGAGGTGGTCATTTAGGCTGCAGATAGGATTATAATGAAGTTCGTGGGTTGTCTGGAGATCACTCTGGTAGTACTCTTAGATCAAACCAGTTTGGGCCAACCCATGCAAAGGGGAGCCCGTGATCTGCCATCATCTGGTCCCCAGAGGTAAGAAGATGAGGGCAGACAGAGATTCAGCAAGGTAAAGCAGGCCATAGGAGCTGGGGGCAAGACACCAATTAGGTTTAACCTCTTATCCCTGGAACAGGCAGTGCTGGGGGGAAGGGAAAGCTGGCTTTGGAGGAACTGTTGGACCTGCAGCCACTTAGCCTGCCTGCTGCTGCCTTGGCTGATGTGGCCATGGATGTCCCCAGGCAGGGGTAGCTCTGCTCTGCCCTGTCTCCCAGCCTCACATCTCTTCTTCAGTTCTGGTTGGAGCACAGGCCACAAATACATTGCTAACATTTAAGTGCATCTGTTGCAGAGAGAAGCACACAGAGGACACTGGGGAAATTTCAAACCAAATTTCAGGACAGAGCTCATAAAAGCATGCACCATCTGTGGAATTCTGCTCATATGCATCACTATAAGGGGAAGGAGGCAGCAGAAAAGGGAAAAAGGAGAAAGAGAAGGCACTGAGTAGTAAGGATTTCAAACTGAAGTCTCTCCCTAGATCAGTTCGCGCATGGAAGTTGAGCCAGCCAGAGCCCAAATATCCTTACACTGAACACTTTGTCCTGTAGGGTTTTAGTTGTGTGAATCCGTAACTGCCAACTTTGTTGTGCCTGGGCATCTAAACAGCCCCTCCTGCCTCCTCCTCTCTTTCCTGGCCCTGTGCAGAGATGCAAGACTTTCCTATCTTCCTTCCTGCTCATTTGCCTCTGCCTTGAGACTGAGCCCAGACCAGCTCTCTCACTAGCATCATTCATGTGCAAAAAAAAGAAAAGAAAAACCTAAACCCAAACAAAAATTCCTGATCATTTCCTGAGCAGCGTTTTCTAATTCTACAGCACAGGAAAGGGGGGGGGGGTTTCTTCAGAATCCCTTTGTACACATGGCTTTCGTTGTCCAAAGGGCTTTGCATTGTTTGTGACTTTCATTTCTCTCCACAGTTCTGTATACTTCAGGGAAAAAAATTCTGTTCAGCACTTTTCCACTCATAATTCAAGAAAAAAGAGTCATGCAGTATAATAAGGATAATTAGCTCCGACTGAAAATAATAAGGTTGGCATCACAGAGGCCCCCCCATGCACTCAGTATCCATTTATCGCTTTGTGTACTCTCTGTCGAGGCTAATTGCTAGTCCTGTAATTACTAACCTGTTGAAAGAACAAAGGGAAATTCAGTGCTGTCCTTAAATAAACAATGCTGCTTCTTTCCATATCATCTCAATAAAACTGTCCTGGAACAAATCTGTCTTCCCAATCAGACGATGACCAATTCCTGCTGTTTGTCCCCAGGAATGTGATTAGCTATTCGAAGAATGATTTGCAGTGTGTACGCATGGGTGGGGATGGATATCTTTAATTTAGATTCTTGTAAAATAGAGATAGCTGGGAGCAATGATTTCATGTTTAATAAGGCTCAACATTTATGCAGCTCATTTCCTTTTCATTAATTTGTTAACCTTGGCTCAGTGTGGGAGCAGGCATAGTGTAAATGACCATATGCTTCCCCTATTAATGTGTCTTAATCCGGACCAGGAGACACTTGTCTTCCCTCTCAGAGGAGAGATCTGCTGATTATGCCCAGCCAGAGTGGAGAGAATAAATACAGCTCTCTTTCCTGGGGGCAAAGTGCCATGGGAAGGATGGAAACTGGTTCTAATTGTCCTCTGTTTCTTCCTCATGTATCTGCCTGTCCCTGCTGGTGCAGGCATCTCCTCGCCTGCTCGGAACATCATCTACCAGGAACAATTGTGATGCTTTGCACCCACTGCTGAAAGAAGAGCCCTGGAGAATCCAGCTGTGCACGACAGAGCAGAGTCCTGGAACCTAAACTGAAAATTTCCAAGCAGAAACAGCAGAGAGGAGAGTTCACAGCAGATGCAGATGTATTTGTTCTTTGATCCAAGCAGCAAAAAATGAATCTCTTATCCAAAGATAAAAGTAAAAAGATGTGGAATAGGGGGGGCTGGGGAGATGGCTCAGTGGAATAAGCACTTCCCTGGCAAGCACAAGGGCCTGAGTTCAATCCCCGGTTCTGCCAAAAAAAAAAAAAAAAAAAAAAAAAAAAAAAAAAAAAAAAAGATGTGGAAGACACTGCCGGGTCACTGCTATCATCAGTAGCATTTTGAACAACAAGGAGGCTCAAATGCTGAGGTGTCACTGTTCCTTCCAGAGTGGGGATGGAAATGAGTTTTAGCCGGGTTGGTAGAAGGGATTATTTAAAAGAGGAGGTGGTGGCCTCTGGGGGCCAGCACTGGTTCACTCTAAACAAATAGTGTCAAACACCATTGATCACTTTCATGGCCAATGTAAGCAAGCTTGTAGATTAGGAAATAAGCTGGACTTTGGAACTCTGTCCTTAGTCTGTATTTTGACTTTCATTAAACATTTCAAAAAATCACTCACAGTAATCCTTTTTAGATGTACTACCTTTCCCTTTTTAAAGAAATTATTTTTAAAAAATCAGTTTGTGTTTGCAGTATGTAATGGTTACATTTCATGTAGGGAATTGATACACATATGTGATGCACTTAAATTCTTTTTCCCCCTTTTCCTCCTTCTCCATTTTAATTTTCCAGCCTTGGACTCACTAATTTATCTTTGCAAGCCTAAAGAATTTATTTGTCCTCTACACAGATTGAAAATCAGACTAATAGGTCAAAGATCACATAAAACATGTAAGTCAAGGTATACATTTTGTTCTTAGAGAAGTGGGCAGACTATTAGCTAAAGATTATTGGTGTGAGGCATTTTATTAGTTATTAACTAAGGATGTTTAAAGAGAAAAACTGGATAGTAAAATATTGATTAGACACTATGAGACATAACAAAATAAATAGAATCTGTCAGAATAAAACTTCTAAAATTTTGTGTATGTACTGTTTCCTTGAAAGTAAGACATATGCAGGAAACAAGTTTTAGCATTTTAGAAGAGATGGAAAATCTTGCTAGAACTTGTTTTCCGGTAGGTCTTAGTTTTGGGAGGAATAGGGTGTATATATATATATATATATACATGCATGTAAGTATTGCAGTACTCCAGCAATACTGGAGACTGAACTTGAGAGCTTCATGTCTAGGCCTTTGTGTATTTTTTCTTTTGAGCTGTGTCTGAAGGGATCCTGAGAGTGTGGCAGAAGTTCTCACTCACACACCAGGCCTGGGCTGGTTCTGGAAGGGTTCGGAGAGGTCCTGGGAGCATGGCTGAAGGTCTCACACGCCGGACTTGGGCAGGCCCGGAGGGATCCAGGGGGTTCAGAGAAGTTCTCCCACTCACTCACCAGCCTTTTTTCTTTTGAAACAGGCTCTTACTATGTCCTCAAGTTGTCTAGGACAGACTATATCATGTGACTTCTTGCTTCAGCCCCCCAGAGTACTGGGATTGTAGGACATGTGCCACCACACCTGGACAAAACTGATTTCATATAAAAGTATGTAAGTGTTCACAGATGGATGATTAGACTTCTGTTTCATTTCAGGGTTTTTTTTTTTTTTGGTGGTACTGGAGATTGAACTCAGGACCTTGCACTTGCCAGGCCAGCACTTATTCCACTGAGCTATCTCCCAGGTGCCTAGACTTCTGAATGGGAGCAATGAGTAGCACTTGAATCATAGTGGGTAAAAGGCCTAGATTCCAGCTTAGCTAGCAAAGCAATCTGGAAGCAGAATGCCTTGCCTTGAAAGGTCAGTGCATGTGTCATTCCTGAAGAAGGAACTATACGCGCCAGGTGGATGGCTAGTTTACTTAGATGACCTCTGGATGGAATTTTATAGGGTATAGAATCTTCACATCCTTGTCTCACGTCCCTGCTGGGAAGCTGGAGCCTGTGGCTCTATCTCATGCCGTGAATCAGTTACAGGAGAGGGGGGTAGAGGTCGAGCACCCAGTGAATTGTGGAGCCGAGAGATCCTGGATATGAATTTAAAAAGGAGCTGACCTCTGCATTTTGGATAAAGACCATCAGAGAGGTGCTCTTAATTCAACTGGAAAATATCTCCTTGAAAGAGGATATGGAGGGACTGCAAGGACCTCATTAGAAGCAGGGCTGTAACTGGTTTTGGGTGCCACACAGTTAGTACAGTAGCAGTGGACTGAAATCCACCCTTTGTAGGAAAAGCATCCATGTCCCATTTTGCAGATCAGGAACCAGGGAACAGACAGATGGCACACAGTTTCCCAAGCCATCCAGCGGGCATAGTGTGAAGCCATTGAAGTGGGACTGAGCACCATGGTGAATGTTTAAATCAAAACAACATTTACACATCATCATGAGTCTTTCTCAAAATGCTGCCTCTCGCTTTGAGCACACTTATCCCGTCATTCTTGCCACATTCTGATGCCACTTCCAGGTCTGAAAGTCCCCTTCATGTTTTTAGTTACACTGTCATGGCTCTTTCCATGTCCTGAGATGATTCAAAACCATTTCAGCTTGGGGCCAGAACCAGGAGCTGTATGGTATCAGATCTTCTAAACAAGGTGGAAGAGGACACAGCCTGAAGTTTTTAACAAGCCAACCTTTCCATGGAGTGACACTCAGCTGTACCTTGCACTCTATCTATCTATCTATCAAAACCTTGTCCACTGAGCTTGCCTAAGCAATCTCACCAGCCCTTGTCTTTGACTTTAAGCCATTGTATGCAGGCCTCCATACTCTTTCTAACAAGAGGCTCAGTTTCCCAAAGGCTGTTGTGCCTCACACCAAGTTGGAAGAATAAGGATGGGATTTTTATTTTGACTACGGTCTCCTGCTACATAAATTGAATATTCTCATGAATTATCAAAATGGCAATGAGACTTAAAGAAAGGGGTTCCACATTTTCATTCCTGGGGCATTTGTTAAAATTGTTTTGGGGGACATAAGGAATTCTTGAAAAACTTTGTGTAGTTTGTTATCCATGTTGTTGTGTAGCTAATTATGCAGCAAGGGAGGTAATTCTCAAATCCCCTAGAATAAAATAAACGGTAGAGTTTAGTTTAAGCCACACTTGGAACAGCTAAGTTGAACTTCCCTTATTCATCTTCACTTTGACTTTAAACCTCCTCTTCTCCCACTCCATCAACCAGTAATCAATAGCTATATTCCATCTCAATTTCCAGCTCATTCAAAGAGATGCTTCTAACTTCCTCACATCACACTGTGTAGCTGTTGGAAAGACTGAAAGCATCTCTTTGACACTTTTTACTGCATGTTGTGGGAAGTATAAAACATTTTATACACTGTTGTTGATGTCATCCAGCTAGGAAGATGACGCTTGTGCAAAGATGAGGCCAACGGGACAATTAAATGATGCAATGTTAGACAGTGGTTAATGTCTGATACTTGGTGTAGACAGCGGGAGAAATCTAAATTCAGGAGAAAGGAGTTTCTGGGCTCAGGCAGTCAAGGAAGTTGTGTCCAAGATGGAAAAGAATAATTGGTTGTACTGAGTTCGCACAGAAGGCAGGATATGAAACTAGGCCTGAGTGGGTTGTATATAAGTTGTACTCAGAAGTGGCCATTTAGCTGCAAAATGGCTCAGCCTAGCTGCACCACGCTGAGACCATTTTTGCATACACATTTTTGTTGCTGTTCTGTGCCCAGGTACATCGAAATAGGCCCATTTGTGCCGTAGGGTGCTAAAGCTGTAGCTAGATTCAGATGGAAAACCAGTACTAGGGGAAGCAAGGCATTAGAGTTGGGAACTTGAATGTTTTCCCCCAAATTCATGTGTCTGGGTTTCCAGATGATGGTGCTTTTAGGAGATGGTAGAAATTTCAGCCCTAATTGGAGTAAGTAGGTCACTGAGAGTGTGCCTTCAAAGGGATCCACATCATCTCCTCTCACTCTCCTTTTGCTTTCTGACTGCCCTGCAGTAACCTAGGCTTTGCTCTTCTACACGCCCCTTGCTGTAATATGCTGTTTCCCCAGATCAAAAGTGAAGAGGCCAAGAGACCACATACTGAAACCTCTGAAAGCATGAGCCAAAACAAACCTTTCCTCCCAAGTTATTTGCCTTGGGGATTTTGTCATAGTGATAGAAAGCTGATTAGTACACAAGACAAAGTTGAACTTTAATGGGAATGTTAACATGGAGGTCAACTGAAAACAGCTGTACTACCCCCATTAGGGTTTGTGTCTAGTTGTCCCCCAAAGCCTCATGCAGTCATGGGGTGGGGACTTCTAGACTTTGATATTAACTCATGATCCACTGGGATTATGGGTTTTAGTACTGCTGGGATTATGGGTGTGAGTGCTAACCCTGCTGGGGTAGAGACCCTGAATGCATCCTATGTGAGACAGAGAGACAGACTTCCGCTCAGTAGCCATTATTGCTGCTACTCCTCCATTTTTCTCTTGCTTTTTGGCACCTCCATGAAAGGTTGTTCTCTGCCCTGTGCCACTCCACCTGGGAGCCAGTTGAGTATGGACTGAAATCTCCAGTGACTACGAGCTAAATGCACCTGTCCTTCTTTCATTTTGGGTGTCAGGTATTTGTCCCAGCAACAAGAGAACGGTAACTGAGTTGCTCACTGAACAGTTAGGTTAGATTTCAAGACAAAGACGACAGGAGAAAACTGAGCAGATAACTGGAAACAGGTTTGCTTAGGGTGTCTGCTTTGACAGGCACATGGCATGCTGGATATATGGATGCTTTAGAATGAAGTCTATCTTCTGCAGAGCATTGCCAGACTTCAAGCTGGGTCAGAACCAAGAACTGAGTGGGCAAAGCCATGAAATACAGAGTATGACCCTTTGTGCCTCTGCATTCTGCAGAGTTTCAAGCAATCATTGACTGAAGATATTTTGTAAGAATTATTGAATCTACACTGAACATTTGCAAATGTTTTCCTTTCATTATTTCCTAGATAATAGAGTTTAATGACTATTTATATAGAATTTGCATTGTACTACGCACTATCAGTAAGACAGAGATGATTTATAGTTTACAGGAGCATATACACCAAATACAAATACAACACCATCTTGTACCAGGGCCTTGATTATCAACAGATTCACATGTCTGAAAGAAGTCCTGAGAACCATCCTCCTCGGTGTCAAGGGCGACCGTAACTAGATTATGATATAACTTAGTATCTGGGACAAAAACATTAAGTCTGATCTTTAGATCAACATGCTTTTCAGGGTCTCAGATAAAAATAGTCTGCTCCATTTAACTTAGTAGAGCAAGAAATTACAGGATATATCATTTAAAAATTGGTTTTGGTGGGAAAGTGGTCTCACTGGTCTGAGATACGCTACTTGGAGTTCTCTTAGAGTGCTAGGTATTGATTTCGCCCACACTTAGGGATGCAAAGCCGGCCGGAACTTCAGGTCAGCTTTTCATTTGTCCCTGACTGCAGCATTCTTCTCAGTGCAGACAAACCTTATGATTTTCAATGGATGTGCTTGTGTGAGACCTTTAAAAACCAAGACCTGCGTGTTCTTCATGAAAATGTAAGAGTCCCTGACATTTAGGGTAACAGAAGGAGTTGCTCTGATATTCTTTGCTAAATTTACAAGATTTGGCTGAAACCCCAAGCGTCTGTCCTATCACAGTGAGTATTAGTCATGCTTTAAAAGCTTAGCTTACTGTACTCAGCGTGCGAGTGTGTTAAATGCCATGAACTATGTGACTGGTGGGCAGATAAATTTCCCAAGCCCAAGAAACATTTTCTTAAGCTATTGACTAGGTGGTCACTGAATTTAACTGATCTGAGACCTCGATGTCCAAGTCTTTTGGAAGAAAAAGAACACTGACAAGAATGACTCACCGTGTCCGTTATGGCTAGCAAAGTCTTTTGAAGATTACGGTAGCAGCCTTCTCAACATGGTTTCCCCCTAGTGGGAGTGATGGCAGCATATCAGAAGAAAAAGGTTCCAGTATTAAATAATCTGGGAGACACCAACTTAAGCAAAGCCTAACAAGTTTCTTTGGTGAGACTTCCTAGAGACTTTCATACTTCATTATGGGGTAAGAGTCATAAGCTTCTTCCACAAAAGTCTTTTTGCCTTTCATAGACATGCTGTTCAGACAAATGTACTTACATTTTTCCTTCAAGAATGAAACAAGTTACCAGATATCAACGTGCAAAATTAGTTTTTACCTGGTAACCTAAACAACTAATTTGAAGATAACATCATGCAATACAGCAACCACTGTTGAATTCCTATTACTTTCTTTAGTAAGATTTTGTACTGTTTCTCATCCTTTTTCATTACTGTCTTTTATTCTTTAAAAACAAATTTTAAAAGAAAGAAAGTAAAACTCAGAGTTGAAGAATGTGTCTAAAGCTACAGCAATACCTTCTTACAAGTAGATAGTGAACGATCCAGTTGAACGTTGGACCATCATCCTGTATAGCATCAAATGGAAAACAGAAGGAGAAAAGACCTTGGCCATTCCTGAAACAATGCTGCAGGTCTGAAGTTTGAACTCCATTTGACAAAGAAGCACAAAGATGGCGGGAAGGAACCCTACACCAATTGATTGGATCAGTGTGTGGGACATATTGAACCATATGGAATTCTTGGGCAAGGCCATAGCCTCAAGCCACCAAATAAACTTGCCATCTATCCCATCACATTCACTACCATTCTCATGGACTAAGTGGGTTTCCCAGGGGAGTGTCTGGAGCACTGTTAAAACAAGACCACTGATCGTTGACAAGAAGTACTTCTGCTGGCTTGTCAGTCTTCTGGGAAATCCATAACAGGGTGCATAATAATAATATATTTTTATTTATTTTAAAATCCAGACTAGAATATTTTTAAGCACATTTCAAAAGAAACTATTAGAGAGGGACTTCAATTTCTATTAATAATCTTAGGAAGAAAAATTTATAGTTGAACCTGTGACCTGCAGATCCCCAAGTGTTGCATAAATAGTGTGGAAAGCTGCAAAATGATCTTTTGTAAAGTACTCCACAAAATGCATGTTTAATTAGCACTCCCTAATGGAACAGATGCACGTGGAATTCTTTAGGGTGGCATGTACTATTCTGAACAATACAGTATCAGCTCAGGGTACCAAGGGCATGGAACATAACCTGTTTTTAATTGAGCAATTTATCACCCAAGAAAATCAGAGACAGCTTGTGTTTTACATGTTTTTGTAGTACTTCATTATCCAACAATAAATGCAAAAATAAATTACAAAAGAAAAACAAATTTTAAGTAGTAATAAAGATTTAAAGGGACAGATTTCTTTGGATTTAGCAATCTAAAGATTTTATATGAAAAATAAGAAGAGGATTAATATCCTGCTGGTTCTTTTAAAAGCAAAACTTTAGTGCTTCGCTTTCAACTTGATCACATTATTTTCATAATATAATAAGAACTACTTCCAAAGGATAGGCCCAAGCAGTTTCTAAGCTCAAATTTAGAATTTATATTGATTTTGTAAAAATCCAAAATAGAAGCTTGCTTTGTTCAATGAGATTTTTTCTTTCTTTTTTTTTTTTTATATGTGCATGCATGCATACAGATGCACAGACAAAGAAATAATCATATTGGAAAAAGAAAAAAAAAAAAAAAAAAAAAAAAAAAAAAAAAAAAAAAAAATAATTGAAAAAAAAAAAAAAAAAAAAAAAAAAACACAAAAGGAGAATAGTATAGACCAGGATCCTACTTGGAAGATTTCAGAATTGAGGTATCTTGGAATTTCTGAATAAGGGGTTGGTTAATCACTGTTGGTTAATGACTTAAATATTAAAAGTTAGCAACAATTAAGAGTTGTTGCCAACTCTTAATATTTAAAATTAAATCCATGTTGAAGGAACCCCACATTTATGCTACTTGAAAAACAAATATGGTAAAATCAAAGGGCAGTCCCCACGCCTGTCTTAAGCCCCTCTCAGGCCATGGTGAGACTATATGGCAATGTTTTATTCCAGTCCTCTGGTGTTACCTCTTTGTCACTTGGTACTTGTTTCTTTCTGTTGTCCCATCTCCCTGCCCTCTCACCCTGACTCTAGTGCCTTTACCTCCCTTCCGAGCAATCCGTGGCCTCAGTCTGGCAGTGGCAATAACCCACACAAGTGACCATACTGCCACTTGAATCTATGTGAGTGATTCTGAACCTTTTCTTGCCTATAAGAATTATGAATGCATAAGCCAATAAAGGCTTTTTTATTCTTTTCTTCAAGCAAAATTCAGGGTTTATTAGGGATGCCTGCCACACTTCGGTGCTGAGCCAGGTGCTGGCTGGCGAGCTTGGCAGTCACCAGGTGGGTGACAACCTGTGAACATCAGGATGAGAATGCTTTATGGGATGAGAATAGAGAAGGAACTGGGACAAGGACTTATAGGTGTGTGACTCCCACACTGGTGAGCCAGCTTTTATCCCTGAAGATATCTGGGTATGGAAAGCCCTGGCTTGAGCAGAGAGGGATAGTTTTGTCCCTTCAATAATGCTTTTTGATGAAATAATTCCAAGGAAGTTGTCGGTGCCATAGCTTACAATGGTTCTTGAGCATTCCCCTCTTATGCCATGGAGATTATTTATTTATGCCTGACTTATTGCACAAAAGAGCAATAGTGCCATATGCAGAGGAATTAAAGTTTCATCCACAACAACATGAAGGTGTATTTTTAATGAAAAACCCTCACTATTTAAGGGAACTGTGCTGAATTGGTTTATAAACAGAAATATACTTTTGAAATATAAATATTAGCTTCACAAGTTCCTTGGCAAAATGTCCAGATTTGTTTACCTTGAGTCATCTCTAAAAGCTCCAAATACCTGTGCACACTTCATAGGGGGAGAAATCGCAGCACTAAGCGAAGGCTCTATCCCGTGCTCCCTGTAAACTTTAGATGCTGCTTTCGTTTTCCTCTGGCTTCACTTGTCTCAACAATTGAATTTGTTGTTTTTTCTTCATTTTACCCTCTTAAGTTTATGTAAGCTGATTGAAGTCATTTCTGTAACTGATTTGGGTATAATTAATAGATAAAGTACAACTACATCTTTCTAGGATGTACACATCCTTCTGCTGACATGCTGGGCTTAGTCCAGAGACAAAAACATATGCATTTAGTTTCATGGTGCTACTAAATAGATTCAGTAACTGGGCACCAGTCAAGGTCCATTCGGTTGATAATTTATTACCAGCCACTTTCAGCTAAAGACCAGGGCTTTCTATGTCCCTAAAATACAAGGCATATATTTTGCTTTTAAAAAGACACAATTAACATGTGCTGCTGGAAGGTTGCTCTGATATAAGCTTTTGCATGTGAATAAGAAAAGAAAAACAATCCAGACTGCCAACTCTTTAGCCTCCTTGAACATCAGAGGCCGAGAAAACAACATTCTCAAACCTTATATATATATCAACAGAATAAAATATTTTGAAGACACACTAGTCACATATGGTTATCCCAGAATAACACAATCCATGAATATGGGTGTTATTGTTTTTTTGTTCTGCAAGAAAGCTTCACACACTCTTTCACAGCTATGCCAAGTATAGCTTGATTCATAATAGATTCATAATAGATGCTGAAAGATGAACACATGAACTGCCTACAAAGCAGCCAACCATGTTTTCCTTACTATTGACAAAGGCAACAGCGTTTTCTTTGCTGTCGTGTGGGAATCAAGAAATTCAACTACTGGTCTAAAAACCCATAAGAGTAGGAAGTTAATGTAGCATGTGATGAGGTAATTTTACTATTATTAAAATTTCAGCAATCCTTTAATACAAAGAGTATTCATCCCCGGATAGCCAAAAGAAATTGGTCCCAGGATTCTCGTGGCTACTAACATCTTGAGATGCTCAAATCCTTTACAGAAAATGGTGCTATGTTTGCACAGGGTCTCCGTATCTCCACCTGTGTACTTTGCATCACCTAGATTAGTTATAATTCATAAGATAATACAAATTCTATGTAAATAGCTGTTATGCAGTATTGTTTAGGAAACAATGATAAGAAAAATATATACACTTTCAGTTCAGATGTTATTTTTCAACCAAATATTTTCCAATCACAGATGATTAAATCTATGGAGATCCAGGTTGTACTTTTTCTCCTGCTTTAATACTTTCTCCCTCAGTGGAGTATAAATGATAAAGTAGAAATTACACGCAAAATTCTTTACTATGCTTTGAAGGATGAAATATAAATCCATATAACTGTTTTCAGACCAACATATAACAATATGTAACTAATATAAATGATGTATAGACTGATATATGGACTGATACGCATATTTGCAGTTTTGAAAGCTCAAGAGAGTCCTGGGCTCTGGCTCCCGTGCTGCTGACTAGCTGAATTTGCATTAACCTTGGACTTGAGTCTATTAATCTGATTCATTCGACCCAGCAGGAAATTAGTTCACATTTAGCAGTACATCCAAGACATTGTTCTGAATGGTGAGTATGTGCAGGAGCTCCAGTTCTCTGAACTTACTCACTAGACAGTAAGAGGGAGAAAAAATTGTAAAAACTGATGATAAAATGGTAAAACTAAGCACAAAGGGAGTTTAGAAGTTCAAACTAAGCCATCTTGTAAGAGTTTTCTAAGCTTGAAGGGTGTATAAAATCTTTACCCTGACAAGATAATTTTGCCCTTTCTGATTATGGCATGCCTTCAGAGATAATTTATTAAAAGTATACCAATCCTGTTAGGAATGGGAGACAACCTTACAGAATATATGCTAGAGGATAACAGGAGTAATAAGAACTCACATTGAGTTTCTGAGTAGGGACAGGAAGCAGGCTGGACAGTGTGGTTCACTGCCAAAGAATGGGTGTGAGGGTGGGAGAAGATGGCGGAATGGTCTCACTCCACCGTGTTGGCAGCCTGGCAAGAGAATTCAGAGCAGAACAGGCAGACGAACAGAGAAGACAAAATAAGAGTTTGATGATGAAGTTGGTCAGGAACTGGGCTTGTAGACGTGGACCCTGAGAAGGAAAGAAGCAAAGAGGGTAATACTGGAGCAAGTGCAGTTGGCCGTCTATATTTGTGAATCCCACATCTGTGGACTAAGATGAAAGGGGTCCAAACCAAATACTGAAAAAAATGTGGCTGTATGAGATATGTACAGACTTTCACCCTTATAACTATTCCCTCAACAATATGGCATGGTGAGAATTTACATCATACTATATCAGCCCTGATGAGTTATCAAGAGATGGTTTGAAGAGTAGGGAGATATGTGTCGGATGTGTGCGTGTATAGGCCAAACACTGTGCCACTTCATATAGAGATGTGAACATCCTTCAGTTTAGTATGGAGTGGGGAGGGGTCTTAGAACCAATTCCCTGATGATACAAAGGAATGACTGCAGGTCCTGGACACTTCATCACAATAGGAGGTTAAACAGTAAGGTCAGGGCAGAAACGTGGCTATTAACACAGAAACAAACACCACATGAGATTGTAAGTAAGGCAGTGGGATCTGACTGCTAGACTATCACAAAGCTTAGGTCTCTCCACCCATGCAATGCATTATGGCTTTTCATTCCTTACAGTACCATTAGCACACTCCCTTCCTGTTTTTCTCCTCACTCTGCTCCTCTGTCTCCTCATCACTCTCTTCCTCCTCCTCCTCCTTCCTGTCTATTGTACCCAGAAACTTTTCTTCAAGTCTTTTAAAAGAGTCTTGTTGCCAAGGGGAGACATAGGCATACATAGAAATCACTGCTCAGGACCAATCACAGTTTTCAAGAAAGAACAATACTAGCCTCATCTTAACAGCGAGCTTCTTGACTTAGATTACAATTCATAGAGGTCCCTAAGGTTATGTAACAGTTTTGTTCAAACAAATATTTAGGGTGAAATATGACTTAAAAATATTCAGCTTAAAGCTGAGTATAGTGGTGCATGCCTATAATCCCAGCATTCAGGAGACTGAGGCAAAAGGATCTCAAAATTAAGGCTAGTGTGGTCTACATAGGAAATTTAAGGCCAGCATGAACCCTGTCCTTTAAGAGATAATGGGAATGAAAAGGGGAGTGAGATCCTATCTCAAAACAACAACAACAAAATCAGTTTAGCTTGATGCATTGAGGTGAAAGTAAGATTATCTTAAGGAACATCCACAATGAGGTTGAAGCATAGAGAAATCTGTTTTCACAACTCCTCTAACCCGTGGATAACATTAGCAATTGTTTTCTGGCATTATGATAAAGTGAGTGTATTCTTGTATTGACTTGTACTCTTGTAGTTATCAAAAATGTATTACATGACCCAGTGTCAGACTTTCCATCTTCTGCAACAAAGGCAGAAGGCTAAATCAGAAATGGACACTATTAAGGAGATTCAAAGCAAGAACATGATTTTAAAATAAAGCAGACTTTCTTGGAACACTGATGCTCTGTTAGGCATTTTGAACCCTTTCTAGGGAATGGGATATTGAGCCGATCATTGTGTTATTTGACTCACTAAAAGTCTGCTACCTACAGGAGCTTCCATTTTTCCATATTTAATGTGGGAACAAAGTCGAAAATCTTGGGTGATGACTCTCAGGTTAAAATTGATACAATCCTACGGAGAAATCAAAAGCATGTTTGATATTTTTAATGACATAAAATAACATATTTGGGGGTGCAGGAGCATAATTCGCAGCATTTTTGATTACATGAATACTGAAGAAGCTCCCGGTGCTTTCTAGGAAAAAAAACTCCTAAAAGTTAAGGCTGAGAATGGACAGGTTGATAGCTCTAAAGATAAAAACACTGGGAAGAAAATCTAATCAGAAGAGAAAAGAAAATTATAAAACACTGAATTTACCTATACAAAGATATTGTCTTGGTTAAAAATATAAACATAGACTGGGCATGGTGGTGTGCACCTGTAATCTCTGTACTTGGGAGGCTGAAAATAGGAGGATCACTATGAGTCCAACCTGTATAGTGAGACCCTGTAGTAAATTTTAAAAAAATATTGTAAATGAGAGCACTCAATTAGTTGTAAAACTCCCCATTATTAGCCTGGAACTATCCAAACTACTAACGTGTGAGACCTATGCCTTTACCATTAGGAAGAGATAAGAGGAAATGAAAAGAAGCTGGAGAGGGTTTTGACTCCATTTCGCTCTTTCCACATGGAATAAAATCATCCTCACCTACAGTCTGTTAAGTATGTAATTCCCAGTGGAGTGTGGCAGCCAAGCAATTAGAGCCTCATACCCTCTCTGCAGCCTGACTACAGCTTTTTTCATTCTGTCCCTTTTTCTCTTCAGTCTCCACCATGGCCCATCATTGTAGCCAAAACATAGGTAAAGAAATTATCAATTATATTTCCCTTGCTTTAAGTTATTTTCTACAGCATGCAATCCTAGGGCTGTGCCATAAGGCTATCATTTGCTAAATGCATTGAGAAGACAGCAAAAATATTGGTTGAATCATATTTTTTGCAATGGAAATGACAATTTGCTAGAGCAGCAGAAAAGTAAAATCATGTTTTAGTTGGGAAACATGTTCAAAGCTACAATTATCCCTGAGATTTCTGTGTCACACACAGAAATTTCAGGGTAGGTAAGGTATTAGTCATCTCCCATTCTGGTGTCCTGAAGGCAAGAGGGAGGAACTAAGCAAGGCAGCTGATTTCAAGAAATGAATGAGACGCACAAGAAGCTGGAGCTCATTGAGGTAAGAGTCACTGTGAACAAACTGCTCATCTTTTCCAGTGCTCTTTCTTTTCTTACCTCTCCACTGATTATAAAAAAGTCTGTAAGACGTCTGCAAATTGTTACTTAATCACCAATAGCCATAAGAAAGTGAGATGGGAGATTCTTTTCTTGCCTACATCCAGTACTTCTGACAGCCTCTACAGATGATCAATGAGAATTGTTCTGAAATGCAAGTGTGTGGGAATCTGCTCTTTGCTGTCTCATTCGAACTCATGGCAGGCAGTCCCAAACCCTATACATGACATTCTTCAGTTTGCAGGAATAGGTGCCCAAAGAGAAAGCATCGTAAAAGGGGATCTTGTGCCTTCAACGGGCTGTGATCATCTGGAGTTGTTGTACTTGATGACATTCGACACACTTGACATGTCAAGTTTGTCTTGTCAATGTTGTTCAAGCATTTGGTAGACAAAATATTTTTATTCCAACTCATACATGGGTTATTGTGTGTGGGATTAAAAACCAACAATTTTAAGATAAAGTAAGAAACTTCAAAAGATTTCATGCTTGCTTCTGTCTGTTTCTAGGTCTGACCTCAGGCCTCAAGAAGTCTGTTATAGCTTAGATTGTGAATGTGTCACAAGTTCCCATGTGTTGAAGACGTTCTCCCCAGCCTGTGATGCCATCACAACATGGTGCAACTTTTAGGGGGTGGAACCTAGTGAAAGGAAATGACATCTTGGGGGCGGGGCTTTGAAGGCAGCAAGGAGATCTTGGCCCCTTCCTACTTTTCTTTTTCTCTTTGCTTCCCAGCAACAAGAGAAAGCAACCATGGCCTGAAGTCTCTGAAACCGTGATTCAAAAATCAAGCTTTAAGTGAATTTTCTCAGGGATTAAGTAACAGCTGACCAACACAATATCCTTTTGTTCTTTGTCATTAGGGATAATTCAGAAGAAATATCTAAAAATCACTTCTTTAATATAGTTCCTTTTCCCCACTGCAGTATTACTTTGTTTTAGCTTTCAACAGCAAGCCCACCCCCAAAATTAACAGGTGACAGTTATTGCTGAGTTGTTTTAATTTTTGACACCAAGAGGCCAGGTGAATTTTCCAAGGTGAATGGAGGAGAGGTGTGTGAGATACTGGAAGGAGTCCACCTATGAGAACAAAGAACAGAAATCCACATTGTTAGTGTGAATAAAACTATATCTCCACTTCTCTGGAAAGAACCTTTGAGGTAGGGCTAGACAGTTTCCAATTCTGGGGAATGGAATTAGTTCATCAATTTTAAAACTTCACAGAAACTACTGCAGTGGATAGGAGATGGAAGGAGGGAGTGATGGGAAGACTTGTATTCCCCTGATTTATCTGTTCTTTGTTTTGGTTCCTAACTGGGTCATTGTATTAGCAGGGGGCCTCAGCTTCAAACTGCCTTTTCACAGTTTCCAGTCATTTTCATTGAAGGAGAAACTTTCCTCCTTAATGAAGGCTCCCTATAACCTGTTATCTGGAAGAAATCTTAGTTAGAAATGGGTCATCCTTAGAAAGAATCTGAAAGACGGGTGGGTCGGGGGAGGGAAGGACTTCCTGAAAGGAGGTCACCTCACACTGGTAGAAATCAAAATCCCAGTGTTTAGGTAGATGAGTTGTCTCTCAAAATCCTTCTTGGCTCCATAGCACACCTGTCATTATGCAGGACCTGGCCATTGTCACATGGAGACCCCCGCTGCCTCCATTTTCTCCTATACATACCAGAATTGTGTACACATTGACACATACGCAGAAAACCCAAACATGAATGAATTATTTGCTTCCAAAATCTTGCTAGGTAGTGGGGTTTATCCACACATAAGTCGATAATTGTAAGAAGATGAGAGAATAGTAACAGATGTGGACCCGGAGTTATGAGGGAATCTCCGGAATGGGTGCCATACTCAGCCGGTAGAGGCCATAAAGCGTGGCCTGAGATGGTGGCTTCCTGGAGATGATGGCAGATCATGACTCGGCTCCTCCATGCTTCTTCAGGTTCACCCGATCTCACTCTTCCCTGACCACTGTGGCCAGGCCACACCGCCGTGGTGTCCCCTCTTCTGTTCTCTCCTTCCCATCATGCTGCGTTCTTTCTAAACTTTGAGAGTTCACCGTGGGATCCACTCCACCACAGCTGTCCTGGTGTGACTGGGTTTCCTCTCATTCTTTATTCTCGCCACTATCATCTCCTTGAAGAGACCTTTCCTGACCCCTCAAACTAAAGGGTGTGTTAGACCATGTGTACTGACTTCGGTGCAGTGAGATATATTTTTCATATGAAATAGTCCCAGGTGACTTCCTGGCTGGCAAGTGCTGTCATGATGTAGGGATTCAAAGGTCCGATCTGTGCCTTAGTTGCCCCCATGGGCCTTGTTGTTGCCCTCATTCAGCTGGAGGAATGAGACAATGTATCATATCTTCAACATTCTAACTATTACTCTGCTCATAGTCTATTCTCCAGAATGGTCACACCTGCACAGGAAACAGTCTAGCCATGCACCTAGAAAAAAAGAGGACCTGCCAAAGCATTCATGACTTACCACACAATGCTTTCCCATAATGCTACCAAACTTTGTGCATTTTGTCCTTATTCCTTGTCTTTTTTTTTTTTTTTTTTTTTTTTTTTGCGGAACCAGGGACTGAACTGAGGCCCTTGAGCTTGCCAGGGAAGCGCTTATTCCACTGAGCCATATCCCGGTCCCTCTGTCCTTCTTATTCCTTGTACGATACTTATGGCAGACCTACCCACATTTTTTGGATTTACTTTCTTCTTATATTGGCTCCTCACACCAGAGTGCCAGCTCTCTGGAGCAGAGGATCCTGCCTACTCAACCGGATGCTGCTTCCCCACTCCTGCATAGAGCGTTTGAGGCCCCATACATGGTGAGAAATTTGACTAAATTAATAAATGGGTGATTGTGCAAAACCGTCATAGATAGGTGGTATTCTGTTAGGGAGTGTGCGTGTGTGCACAACTATGTGTGTGAGAAACCGAAATACAACAGAGAGAGTGAGAAACAGTGGGAGAGAGAGAGAGACAGACAGAGAGAGAGAGAGAGAGAGAGAGAGAGAGAGAGAGAGAGAGAGAGAGAAAGTACTAATGTGATTTGGAGAAAGGAAATAGCCTGATGGGAACAGAGAATTACCAATGCAAGATAACAGTATTTGACTAAAGGAATGATTGTTGATAGTGCTAGAGATATAAGGAGGGGCCAACATTTCTTTCTAAAAATACATTGAAATTTTCCACTTTAGCTCTATAATCTCCATGTTTTGGGAGTCTTGGGGGGTTCCTCTTCTCAGCAGTACATCCCAGGAGGCTTCCATGGTTTGTGTTAGGGTTTAAGTATGAAATGTGTCCCCAAGACCCATAAGTTGAGTACAATAGTCTCACCAATGGATTGATCTGAGGGATGCAGGGCTGAACACGCTCCTAGGAGCTGGGGTCTGGTAGGAGAAGCAGGTCCCTGGGGGGGTGCCCAAGGAAGGACACTAACAAAGACTGTCTTAGGTGACTTTGCATTCACAGAATGACTTGTTACTCACAGGATGGTTTAGGTAAGGAGGCAGAGCTAACTGTACCTTTGCACACCTACCTTCAGATGCACGGTACAGTTTGTCAAATGAGTAACTGAATCGCATTAGGCCCCGGCTCCTTCCTCTGGCTCTTTGGTGGGACTCTGCTCTCTCGCTGCCATAAGCTGAGCAACTTTCCTCTGCCAGGCCCTTCCACCCTTCTTTGCTGCCCTGGACCAGCCTACCATGCACTGACATCTCTGGAATCACGAACCAAATCAAACCTCTCCTCCTTTAAGGGACTGTCATATACTTGGTTCCCGCAGTGGAAAACTGACCCAAACAGCTTAATTCTGACCCCTCCTCCCTTGTTTCCTACTGTTCCTCTGTCTCCCTACAGCCCCCTGGCACTTCCACCACCTTCTCTTCTTCCTCCCTCAGGGCTCTTACTTTACCTAATACACCCTCCTTCTTTTTTCCTTTGGAGGCTGTCTGTTATAAAGTTCATATCATCCATGCAACTTTATTCAGTCACTCTGGTCCACAGCCATCGCTCTTGGCTTTGAATTTCTTTTCTGTACTTAGTATTTAATCAGCTACAAAGTATACAATTGTATCCTCCCATGGTGCTATTTATTTATTTGGGTAGTAATCTTATCTCACTGGTAATATTTTAATGTTTTAGACTTATGACCTGATCATTTATCCATTCATTCATGTAACAAAGTGTACAGTTCATCTGAAGGCAGCCGAGTGAGGGTGCGGTCAGCTCTGCCCCTGTACCTGAAGCTGTGCTGGCAGCAAAAAGTCTTCCTGTGAGTGCAAGGCTGCCTAGGACGGGCTCTTTATTCTTGAGACATGCACAGCCCATGGCAGAGGCAGGTGACTGCAGAAGTAGTAGCTCCAGAAGTAGAGAGCTATTTGCTTCAAATCAAAATTTAGAAAGCATGTGCCCCAGTTGTAGAAAAAGGATCCAGAGGCCACATACCCAGTTGTCACCGCTGACAGTCTGCCACCCAATCCTTTGGATAGAGAGCGAACTGTTGTGAATTCTAGCTAATGACTCCAAAGTGTTTAAAAGCTTGACAACGAAACTAAAAGTTTAGTTAAATTCACGGAAAAGGGTATTACCACCAAATGTGATTGCTGTTGGTTTATACCAGGAAGGTAAACTCCTAAGGTCACTTGGGGTTGATGGAAGCCACAGGAAGCAAGTTGTTGGGTATTACCACACATTAGCCACAGGCTGGGCAGAGGCAATGGCCCGCGGACTGTCCTCTGGTCCTGCTGCATTATTAGAGGGAGGCAGCCTGTGCTGTGAGAGGAGGCGGAATTGGCAAGCGAAGCACTTTCAGCCTGGCTTTCCAGCACTGTAATCAGTGCCAGTTTTGATGCATTGTATTCTGAGAAGGGGAGAGGAGGAAGCGCGGATGGGGTGAGAACCCCAGGGAGTCTTGCTGTGGGGAGGAAGGTCTGGCTTCCTCAGTGCAGTCGCCTTGTGCCTGCATTCATTGTCACTGTGGGCATCCAGCACTTCTTTTATGTTAAGTCTGTATAGATATTCTGTGTCCTCTGACTTTATATTTTCTCCTTCAAGGAAAAGCAGCTGGAAAACTTCAGTGAACTGTGGGACAGAAAGGAGGCACAGACAGCCCAATACAGTGTGTGAACTTCTTCAGTTATGTGCAAGAGCAGAAACAAAAGAGGAGGCTGAGAGAATGAATTCTACCTTCCCTCCTCCCCTTTTTAATGGTGTAGTATTGCAGTCATTTGGGCAAATGGCTACACATATACAACACATCCTGATCCTTTTTGATTCCCTTTCCATAACCACCCCATCCCCTAGGAGGTCCTGATTCCTTTACCAGACCCCAACACAAAGATCAAATCTTCATCTTTCTGCAGTATTACAGACTTGTCTTACCAAGCTGATTCTCTCTTAGGCTTCCAGGGATGGCTGCAGAAGACCAAGGAGACAAGGAATTCAATGGCCCACATACTTCCTAAGCTGGATATTCATTGCAGAAATTGTCATCCAGATGCCTTGGCTTTTCTTGCTTACATTCTTCTTTTTATCCTCCTCTTCCTCCTTCTCCTCCTCCTGCTCCCCTCTCCTCCCCTTCCCACTCTCTTATCCCCCTTCCCTCTCCTTATTCCCCTTCTCTCTTTTCCTCCCCCACCTTCCTCTTCCTCTTCCACCTTCTTTGCGGTACCAGTGATCAAACTCAGGACCTTGCACTTGCCAGGCAGATGCTTATTCCACTGAGCTATCTCCCCCATCCCGCATCCTGATTCTTCTATCAGGTCTGTACCTCATTATCCTAATGTTACTAACTCAGTGCCAGTTCAAGACTGAGTCTCACCAGCCTCTAGCCTCATGGCCCTCATTAGACAGGTATAGGAAGAACCTTATTACTCACTAAATATTCCATGTGTTCCTGTATCAGCCCAGCGCCTTTGGGCTAGACTGGACCTCATGATTTGTTCTGACCAATTGGTAAAAACAGAAATAAAAGCTGGAATTTTTGGATTAAGGTTTCTAGGAGCTCAGTGTCTCTTTTATCATCTTTTTTTTCTGGAGAACACTTAATTCCAAATGATTTGCTTCAGGAAGAAATCACATCTGATTTATGGTGTACAAGTAACAAGCCTTTCTTGTATTTGGTGTGGAATATGGGGATTTGTCTATTGCTTAGTTAAATTCACAGACACATTGACACACACGCACACACACACACACACAACACATGCACATTTACTTGTTCAATAATTACTGTGCAGCCACAGGAGCAGCATACTTACGCCTTACATCATGCACAAGCACATCCACAGTGACTCCATGCTCTTTCAATGTCCCTCTCTCATCATGGTTATTGTTTGGAAAACTGGTTTTCTGTTTGTTTGTTTGGTTGGTTGGTTGGTTGGTTGGTTTTGATCTGACCAGGTCTGTCTAAGGACACATTAGGAACATTTGTATGATCCAGTGAGCAGGTGCCATTCCCCTCAGCCAATTCTGTGCCTAAGTTGCACGACCCAATCAGTTCAGCATTTCTCTGACAGGTGTGGTTACTACAGGATAGTTTCTGGCTAATACTACTGTGTTAAGTAAGGACCAGCGCACAGCTGCGTTTACAGCGTTCAGCCGGCTATGTGCTATGTGATGCGAAGTACACAGCCCTCACTGTGCTGCGGTGAGGCCTATGCCAGGTGTTCCCAAGCCCTCAAGGGTCACTGCTGACTGGGACTCAGACTTCCCACAGCACGCTGCTGCTTCCCCCCAGCCCTTTCTCCTGTCATCCTCCTTGTGTGAATGTTCTCCTTCCTTCCTTTCTTTTACCTTGTTCTTTCTTTTCAATGCACCAACTTTACCTATATTTTTGGATCTAGTTCAGGCATCACCTTCTCCACAAAGCTTTTCTCAACCCCCTCATGAGCTCTTGGGGCACTCTGTGCCTGTTTCTAACATAGAAAGAATGCAAATATAGTCTAGTGGGGTTTTGTTTTGTTTGTGTATTTGTAGATATCTGTGGTCATTGCCACGGGCATTGTAAGGCCATTTTCATTGACTCACAAGGAAAGTCCCAACCCTTTACATAACATTCCCCAAGTCCTTCAATTCTGCCCCTGCAACCCTAAGAAATTACTGCACCTGCACACTTTCTGTTTCTATAGAATTTTCTTACACTGTATATGTCACATAAATGGAACAACATGACATTAAAAATAGTCTCTCATTTCATCGAATATGTTTCAAGATTTATTCATGTTGTACCATTTATCAGGATATCATCCCTTTTTGCTGAGTAATATTTGATTATGTGGAGGCAATGCATTCTACTTACCTTTACAAACTTTACACCTTTTGGATATTGTGCATTATGGTGCCAGACATGTTACTGGAAGAGGTTTTGTGTTGGCCTATGCTTTTGGTTCTGTTGGCAACTTAGGAGAAATCAGGTTGCTGGGCACATAGAACCCTGCACATACACATGGAAACACTGTTGGACTCCCTGCCATGGTGCAGAATCAGCAGTGCCCACTGGCCCTTATCCTTCTAATCCTTGAAATGATGCTGAGTGCCATTTAAAAGCCATTTGTAGATCTTCTTCAGAGAAATACCTATCCAGATGCTGCCAAGTTTTGATTGGATTGTCATTTCATTACTGAGTTGAGAGGGATCTTTTGATAGTTTTGAGATAAAGCCCCTTAGGAGATATATAATTTATAAATACTTCCTCTCATTCTCTCATTTTGTATGCTATCTTCTGACTTTCTTGGTATTGTTTTATGAAGCATAAAAGTTGGATCTTTGTGTTTTGGGGTTTTTTTTAGGTAACCATGTTAATTTTTTAAAATTTATTTTATTGAAGAACAAATAGCAATGAGACAATTTCAAGACAAATTAATAGGACAGATTCGATAAATTAATACATTGCACACTATTTTCATAATGTTTTGGTATTGTACAAGGTGTATACATGATATAATACTTATAGACATTATTATAGCAAATGTTTCTAATCAGTGAATAACGAGAATGTAGCTGTTTACTTATCTTATTTTTTATACCTGAATTATATCACAGATTCAATAATTAATACTTTCTACCTTGTTATTTTCCTAGTGGTTGTTCATAGTACTAGAAGCCGATATAATATCTTGTCCAGCCACTATTAGTGAAAATCTTGCTTCTCATAGAATTATGCAGAAGCATGGCATATTTATCCTAACTGTACTGTTTATACACACACATCATGATTCTTCCTTTGTATACCCTTTTTTTTTTTGTCTAGACCTGTCAAAGGTTATTTAGGTGCCTGAACTTGGAGATACACTCCAACACAGTCCAGCATTCCACAATAATAGTGAGTTATCTGAAGAAGTTGTTGACTGTAGCCATTTACAGCTCAACTTGTTATTATGGCCCCACGTTATATACCTCATTTGTATACTTTTCTGCTGGATGGTTAGGACCAAGATAGAGGAAGACCTATACACCAAAAGATGTAGCTTTTGTTTCTGATGAGGTCAGTGAAGTCCCCTCAGGGTTTATCTTGTAATCCTGTACCTTACTCTGTAGATCCTTTGTCTGTATCAGCCATGTGGATGAGTCATGGCCAATGCTTGACCAGTTTGCTCTCTGTGAGAGCCTGGATCTTTATGAAACATAATTTATTTATACTTTTTCTTTTGTCACTTATGCTGTTTATATAAGGCCATAAGATTTATTGATGTTTTTACTTGACAGTTTTATAGTTTTAATTGTTACATTTAGGTTTTTGTATAATCTGAGATAATTTTGGAGATACTATGAAATAAGGTGTCTAATTTCCTCTCTGTCTCTGTTTCTCTCTCTGTCTTTCTCTCTGTCTCTATGTCTCTCTCTCTCTCTCTCTGTCTCTATCTCACAGTCTCTGTCCCTCTCTGTCTCTGTCTTTATCTCCATCTCTCCCCCCCCCTTCGGTGTATGAATATTCAGGTGTCCTAACATCACTTATTCACAGCTGTTCTTTCTTCCTTGAATTGTGTGAGGATCCTTGTTGAAAATCAATTGACCTTATGCATGAAAATTCAGTTCCGCACTCTTGGATCTGTTACTTACTCGTGTGTCTATCCTTCTGCCAGAACACATTCTCTTGATTTCTATTGCTTTGTAGTAAGTTTGAAATCAGAAAGTATGAGTTTTCCAACTTTCATCTTCCTCTGCAAGATTGTTTTTTCTGAGACATTTGCAATTCTGCATGAATTTTAGAATCAGTTTGTCAATTCTCATAAAGATACCAGCTGGGATGTTGATAAAGACAGCACTGAATACATGGATCAATTCTAAACACATAGCCATCTTACCAAGATTACAACTTCCTGTCCATGAGCCTAGAACATTTTTTTCCATTTATTTATATCTTTACTTTTGCTTAGCAATGTTTGCAATTTTCAGAATGTAAGTTTTACATTTTCTTTGTTAAAATTTTTGCAGGACAATTTTTAATGATGCTTGTATATGGAATTATTTTTAAATTTCATTTTCAGAAATGATCAATTCCAAATATGTAGAAATACAATTAATTTTTTAGTATGAATCTTATATCCTAAATTTTTTCTGGTCTAGTGTATTATTATTTAGTAGATTACAGAGGATATTCTATGTGGAAGATCTTCTTGTTTTATGAATAAATATAGTTTCACTTCTTTTATGGTTTGTAGGCTTTGTATTTCTTTTTATTGCTTAGTTGATCTAGAAAGAACCTTTAAACCAGTGTTGGACAAAAGTGATAAGAATAGAAATCCTTGACTTGTTCCTGATATTTTGAGGGGACAGAGGGAGCATCCAGTATTTAACCATTAAATATTATTTCAGCTGTAGATTTTTCATGTCCTTTATTAGGATAAGGCAAACTTTTCTATCCTACATATTAGGGGTTTTCGAGTATCTTTTCTAATTCAGTGTGGACTGAACACATACTATCACTATATGCGACCAGTGTCTGATCTCTTTTCAACTTGATAAAGTATGACTGATAGCCTATGGACTAAGTGAAGGACACAGATATTAACCTACATTTGAGCAGACTGTTGGTGCTGTCAGTATTCAACTTTGTGCTTGATGACTTCGTTCCTTGTGCGTCTATCCACATTAATGGATCCTTGTGCATCTACCCACATTAATGGAATTTTGAATTCTCTGATTTTCCTACTAGATCTACTCATCTTCATTGAGGTCTATCAGATTTTTTATTCCATATTTTGAAATTCTAATGTTAGGTGCACACAAATTAAGGATTTCTATGACTTCTTAGAAAATTTATCTTTTTCTAATTATGTAATTCCTTTCTTTATTCCTCATAATTTTCCTTTCCCTGAAGGTTCTCTGTCTGAGATTAATATAGCTACTCCTCCTTTCCTATTATTAGTGCTGGCATGATGTTTTTTCCTATGTAATTACTTTGAGTTATATTATGTCTATGTCATATTGGTTGAAGTTAGACCTTCTTATTTCATTCAATTTGATTATCATGGTTTGTACTTCTAAAAACTGGTGTACTTCAACTATTATGTATTAGAGTGGTCACTGATGCAGTTGGATTGATGTCTGCCCTATTTGTTACGGTTTTGTAACAAATGTGCTGCAGTTCTTATTTTTCCCATTTTCCCTTCTGTTCTTTCTGCCTTTTGTGATTATAGTTGAGCATTTTATGATTCTAATTTGTCACATTTTTTGGATGACAACTATGCTCCTCTGTACATTTTTCATCATTCACCATAGAATTTGAATATAGAGAGACCAACCTGCCCTGCAGAAACCATCCTGCCCTGCAACTCCCCGGAGCCCCTGCCCCCAAACCCGCTGAGCAAGTGAGAATTTTTATGACTTGCCCAGCACCCAATCTACACGAGCCCAATTCAGTGAGTGTGTGGGAGAGCCTTGGGCTTCTCCCCACACATTGTGGCATCCGGAGTCCCCACTCTCAAGACCTCTGAATGAGTGAGAAGCCTGAGAAACTGCAGGCTGGCCTGCCCTGCAACTCCCCGGAGCCCCTGGCCACAAGTAGGCCAATTCCTAGAATGAGCAATACAGAAAAGAAATGGATTGCATGAAGCAGAGTCAAAAAAATATAGAAGAACTTAAAATCTCAATCACAAGTCTACAAAACCATTTGAGTGAAAGCAAAGACAGAGTTTGGGATCTCGAAGATACTGGTGCACCTAGTGAAAAGGTGAGAAAGGATCTCTTAAAAATAATGAGGATGCAGGAAAATGATCCATCACATGCAAGATGATGCCAAGATGAACAATGTGAGATTAATTGGCATCAATGAGAATGAAGGAGTCAATAAAAATGATATAAAAAGAATATGGGCAGAAGTAATAGCAGAAAACTTCCCAAATATGAGGAAACAATCCAACATTCAGGTAACCTAAGCATACAAAACACCAAATAACTTCAACCCAACTAAAAACACACTGAGACATGTAATAGTCAAGATCCCAGAAATCCAACACAAGAACAGTATACTGAAAGCTGCTAGAGAAAAGAAGCAGATCACATTCAAAGGAAAACCCATCAGAATTACAGCCAACTTTTCTACACAAACCATGAAGGCAAGGAGAGCATGGAGCAGAGTTCTTCAAGTCCTACACGAAAACAAATTCCATCCCAGACTGGTATACCCTGAAAAACTCTCTTTCCAGTTTGATGGAGAAGTGAAATACTTCCATGACAAACAACAACTAAAGAATTTTATGGTGACAAAGCCATCTCTACACAGGCTACTGAAAGATGCTCTATAGAGGGACCACAAGGACCAGAACTCTACAAATGAGAACAGAAGGAACCCACTAAATAGGGCAAACAATTAACCATAAGACAAAAAGGAGTAAACAACAGCAGGTAAATATCATGAGAATCATAAGTCAACACATTTCAATTATAACCATCAACATAAATGAACTCAATTCACCAATTAAGAGAAATAGACTGGCACAGTGGATTAGGAAACAAAATCCAACAATACCCTGTATACAAGAAACACACTTAACTGGAAAAGAAATTAATAGGCTTAAAGTCAAAGGATGGAACCCAACACTACATGCCCCAGCACCTCAGAAAAAAAGCAGGAGTAGCAATTTTTTTTCAAACAGTCTCAACTTCAAACCAAGAATGATCAAACAAAACAAAGAAGGTCACTAAATATTGGTTAGAGGAAAAATTCAAGAGGAAGAGGTAACACTCAGAAATATCTATGCACCAAACATGGGATCACCCAACTATGTAAGACAAATCTTAATGGATATGAAAAATCTAATATCCAAGACTACAATCTTAACAGGAAACCTTAACACACCTTTATCTCAAAAAGATAGGTCAACCAGACAAAAAAATTAGCAAAGAAGTAGGAGAACTGAACCAGAGCTTGGAACAAATGGACCTCAATACATATTTTTCAGCTGCACACGGGTCATTTTCTAAAATAGACCATATACTAGTCCAGAGGTCATGCTTAAGTATATGCAACAAAACAGAAATTATCCCATGCATATTATCCTACCACAGTGCAATAAAACTGGAAATAAACAATAAAAGAAACCAGAAAAACCCACTAAATACATGGAAATTAAACAACACCCTACTTGGCAATCAATGGGTCACAGATGAAATTAAACAAGAAATTCAACAATATCTACAATTCAATGAAAATTTAAGCGAAACTTACCAGAATTTATGGGATGCGAAGAAAGCAGTTCTCAGAAGTAAAATTATAGCTATGAATTCACACATTAGGAAAACAGGACAGGAACAAATAAGCACCCTAATGTTGTACCTCCAACATCTAGAAAAGGAAGAGCAAACCAAACCCAGAGCCCAAACATGGAAAGAAATCATAATGATTAGAGCAGAAATTAATTCAACTGTGATAAATAAAACAGTTCAAAGAATCAACAAATCAAAAAGTTGGTTCTTTGAAAGACTAAATAAAATTGATAAGCCCCTATGTACCCTCATCAAAAAGAGGAAAGAAAAAATTCAAATACAAGCGATAAGAAATGAAAAGGGTAAAATCACCACAGACCCAGTGGAAATTCAGAAGATTATCAATAGCTACTTCAAGAATCTTTACACTCAGAGAATAAAAGACACAGAAGAAATATAGATTCCTCAAAAGGTACAAATCACTAAAACTGAATCAAGAAGATATAACAACTCTCAATAAGCCAACACAGCCAATGAGATAAGAAACATAATAAAAAGCCTGCCAACAAGGAAAAATCCAGGTCCTGAAGGATTCACAGCTGAATTCTACAAGAAATTTATAGAAGATATAACCCCAATACTCCTCAAACTCTTCAGTCAAATTGAAAAGCAAGGAGGCAAGTATTATACTGATTTCAAAACCAGAGAGAGACACAACTAAAAAATAGAACTACAGGCCAATCTCCCTCATGAACATAAATGCAAAACTCCTCAATAAAATCCTAGCAAACAAAATACAGCAAATCATCAAGAAGATCTTACACCATGACTAGGTACGATTCATCCCAGGGATGCAAGGATGGTTCAATATTCAAAAATCTATAAAATGTAATACACTGTATTAATAGACTGAAATCTAAAAACCACTTGATCATCTCAATTGATGTAGAAAAAGCTGTTGATAAAGTCAAACACTCATTCATATTCAAAGCCCTACAGAAAATTAGAATAGATGGCCTCTACTTCACTTTGATAAAAGCCATCTATGACAACCCAACAGATAATATAATTCTAAATGTGGAAAAACTGAAGTCTTTTACTCTTAGATCTGGTACTCCACCCATTCAATATAGTTTTGGAATCATTAGCAAGAGCCATTAGAAAAGAGGGAGAAATAAAAGGAATAAGAATAGGTAAAGAAGAAGTTAAATTGTGACTATTTGCAGATGACATGATACTTTACTTGGAAGACCCAAAAAATTCCATCAAGAAGCTACTAGAATTGATTTGGAAATTCAGTAGCATAGCACGATACAAAGTCAATACTCAAAAGTCAATAGCATTCTTCTACACAGATAACAAACACACTGAGAGGGAAATAATAGAAACAATACCTTTTACAATACCACCACAGAAAATGAAATATCTTGGAATTCACTTACCCAAGGAAGTCAAAGATCTTTTCAAAGAAAATAGCAACACGCTAAGAAAAGAGATTACAGAGGATTTCAGAAAATGGAAAGATATTCCCTGATCTTGGATAGGAAAAACCAACATCGTGAAGATGGTCCAACTCCCAAAATTGTTGTACAGATTTAATGCAATCCTTATCAAACTGACAACAACATACCTCCTAGACCTAGAGAAATCATTCCTAAAATTTATTTAGAACCAGAAAAGACTTAGAATAGCAAAGGCAGTCCTGGCCAACAAAGACAAGGCAGGAGACATCACAATTTCTGACTTGAAATTATACTCCAAAGCCACTGTGATAAAATCAACAAGGTATTGGCAATGAAATAGACCTGAGTATCAGTGGAATAAATTAGAAGATTCAGAGGCCTCTGTGAACACACTCAGCCACCTGATCTTGGACAAAGGGGCCAAACAAGCTTACTGGAAGAAAGATAGCCTCTTTAACAAATGATGCTGAAAAAACTGGCTTTCTACATGCTGAAAACTAAAACTTGACCCAGGTCTATCACCATGCACTAAGCTAAAGTCAAAATGGGCTAAAGACCTAATCATTAAAACATAAAAACTCAGGCTCCTGGAAGAGAAAGTAGGAGGAACTCTTGAAGACATAAGGGTAGGCAAAGAGTTCATGAGACAACATGTATTCGCACAGGAAACATTTGAAAGAATTAACAACTGGGATCAACTCTTATTGAGAAGTTTCTAAATGACAAAAGAAATTGTCAACAAAGTGAAAAGACAACCCACAAATTTCAAAAAAATCCTAACTAATAAGCACTCAGACAAAGGTCTGCTCTCTAGAATTTATAAAGAACTAAGATATGTTAGGGCCCTCAAATTTAAAGACCCAGTTGAGAAATGGGCATCTCAGATGAATACACACCTCTCAGAGGACAAGATTAAAGAAGCTAATAAATATATGAAAAAATGCTCTATATCGCTAGCTATCCATGAAATGCAAGTTAAAACCACACTGAGATACCATCTCACTCCAGAAGGAATGGCTATCATAAAGAAATCAATCAACAACAAATGTTGGAGAGGATGTGGGGAAAATGGAACACTTCTCTACTGCTGGTGGGAATGTAGACAGGTGCAACCATTGTGGAAATCAGTTTGAAGACTCCTCCCAAAAGTAGGACTGGAAATCCCATTCAAGTTGGCTATCCCCCTACTGGGTATTTTCCATGAGGAACTCAGAACATCGTATCATAGTGATATATGTGTACCTATGTTTATAGCAGCACAATGTGTGATAGAAAAATCTTGGAAACCATCAAGATGCCCGTCACATGAGGAATGGTTGATAAAGATGTGGTAGCTGAGTAATGGAGATTACTCAGCTATTAAGAATGATGAACTTGAAGCATTTATATTGAAGTGGATGCCACTTGAACATATACTCATCAGTGAAATAAATCAAACACACATGTGAAAATATATAGTCTCCCTAGTATAAGAAGTCAAAAGAAGAAATACAAATAGAAACAACAACTAAAAAGAATTGAGTCAGATAGTTAGGGTAAACTGAACGGTATATGCTACAGGGTACTAATCAGCTTTTCTTCTGGATGGTTAACAATCTAAGTTCACAGATCAAAATTGGAGAAATAGAAGAGCCACAAGGCCAGCCAATAGTTTGGCCCTAGCCTTTCAAGGTCAGCAAAGACTCAGGTGAACCTGTACTGTAACATCATGAAACTCAGTTGTGCCCCAAATTTTCTGATCAAGGAGATTGTGGAGCCACAGAGGAAAGAGATTGATGATCTATAGTGTGCCTGGGGAGAGTCACATGGAGAGAAAACTTTCTCTCAGGCTCTCACAGAGAGCAAACTGGTCAAGCATTGGCCGTGACTCATCCACATGGATGACACAGACAAAGAATCTACAGAATAAGGTACAGGACTACAAGATAAACCCTGAGGAGACTTCACTGACCTCTTCAGGAACAAAAGCTACATCTTTTGGTATATAGGTCTTGCTCTATCTCGGTCTTAACCAACCAGAAGAAAAGTATAAAAATGAGGTATATAAAATAGCTGCCCTGTGTACACATCTACATACGTTTTTCCCTTCTTTTTTTATTTTCTCTTTTCCCTCATCCCAATAGTTTATTCCTTTTATTTCTACTATATCTATTGTACCTTTTGGATTTTATGTACTCTTTCAGGTAGTTGCCATGGGGAGACCATATGATGTTAACACAATTGGGCTTGATTTTTTTCACTTATGTGTATAGCCTGTAGTTGCATCCATTTACCTATCAGAGCCTCAAGTTTATTTTTCTTTATAGTTAATACTCCATTCTATAAAAATACTTCAGCATTTTTATCCATTCCTCAGTTGATGGGCATTTGAGTTTTTTGCAAGATTTAGCTAGAACAAATTGTGCCACTATAAACACGGGGGCACACATATCACTGTGATATTTCAATTTATCTTGAGAAATATCTAGAAGGGGAATAGCTGGGTTGAATGGAATTTCTAATCCTAGTTTTATGAGGAATCTCTATACCGACTTCCACAGTGGTTGTACCAGTCTATATTCCCACTGCAGTGGCAAAGGGTTCCTTTTTTCCCACACCTCTGTCAGCATTTGTTATTGGTTGATTCATTGATGGTAGCCATTTGTTGTGGGAAGAGATGGATTCTTAGTGTTGTTTTAACTTGCATTTCTTGAATGACAAGCACCTGTTGAACTTTTTTCATATGTTTATTTTCCATTTGTATTTCCTTCCCTAAAAAGTGTGTATTCATCTCAGATGCCCTTTTCAGGATATGGTCTTTGAATTTTAGGGTCTGAGGTTTTTTTTTTTTTTCTTAAGTTCTTTACGAGTTCTAGATTGAAGTCCTTTGTCTGAGTGACTGTTGGTTAAGATTTAGTTTTACAATTTTTGGTTGTATTTTGACTCTATTGCTGATTTTTTTTTATGAGAAAAACTCTTTAAAAAGATGAGATCCCAATTGGTGAATCTTTGACATATTTCCTGTGCAGACTGATTCTTGTTCTTGAACTCTCTGCCTAACCCTGTCTTCAAGAAATCTACCTACATTCTCTTCCAGTCGACTTAGTGTTTCTGTGTTAATGTTCAGATCTTTAATTCACTTTGACTCTACTTTAATGAGTGGTGATACACATACATCTAGTTTTATTTTTTTTTTGCATGTGAAAAGCCAGTTTTTCCGGAGACATTTGTTAAAGAGGCTGTCTTACTTCCTGTAAACATGTTTGGTCCTTTTATCAAGACAAGGTGGCTGGGTATATTTGTAGTTGTGTCTGCTTCTTCTAATCTGTTCCATTGATCCTCAGGGTTCTTTTCCACTACTATGCTGACTTTATCACAGTAGCTTTGCAGTATAATTGCAAGTGAGGGATTGTGGTGCCTCCTGCCTTCCCTGTGTTGGCCAGTATTGCCATTGCTATTCTAGGTTTTTTCTAGTTTCAAATGAATGTAAGGAATATTTTCTCTAGATCTATGAAGTATGCTGATGGTATTTGGATCAGGACTACATTAAATCTGTACATTGGTTTTGAGAGTACAGCCATTTTCACAATGTTGGTTCTTCCTATCCAGAAACAAAGAATATCTTTCTCTTTTCTGAAATCTACATCAATCTATTTTTTTCAGAGTGTTGTAATTTTCATTGTATAGATCTTTTATATCTTTTGTTAGATTACTTCCTTAGATTTTCTTTTTTTGGTCACTATTGTGAATGGTATTATTTCTCTAATTTCTCTTTCAGTGAGTTTGCTATTTATGTAGAAGAATGCTGTTGATTTTTGAGTATTGCCTTCAAAGCCTGATATACTACTGAATTTGTTTACTAATTCTAGGAATCTCTTGGTGGAATTTTTGCACCTTCCATGTAGAGCATCATGTCATCTATGAATGATAATAATTTAACTTCTTCCTTTCAAACTCTTACTTTTTTTATTTCTTTCTCTTTTCTAATTATTCTGGCTAATGTTTCCAGAACTATATTGAATAGTGGACATCCTTGTCTTGTACCTGATTTTAGAGAAAAACTTTCAATTCTTCTCCATTTAGAATTATGTTGGTTGTTGGTTTGTCATAGATTGAGTTAAAAATTGTCTATTATAATTTTCTATAAGGTTTTGTTTTTATCATGAATGACTATTAGACTTGGTCAAAAGCTTTTTATGAGCCTACTGAGATGATCATGTAAGGTTTTTTGTTCTGTTTATATGGTGTATTACATTTATAGATTTGCGTATAGTGAACCATCCCTGCATTCCTGTGATGAATCTGACATGGTGATGGTGTACAGTCTTCCTGGTGATTTGCTGTATTCTATTTGCTAGTATTTTATTGAGTATTTTTGTATCTGTGTTCATTAGCAAGATTGGTGTGTAGTTCTCATTTTTTGGTTGGGTCTTTTTGTGGTTTTGTTATCAGTGTAATATATCCCTCCAGAAATGAGTTAGGAAGAATTGTTTCCTTTTCAATTTCATTGAAGAGTTTAAGAAGTATTGGGATTAAATCTTCTCTAAATTTCTTGTAGCATTCAGCTATGAGTCCATCAGGACCTTTGTTGGTAAGGTTTTGATTATGTTTTCAATATCATTAATGGGTACTGGGTTATGGAGAATTTTTGCATCTTCTTGGTTCAGCTTTGGCAATTTGTGTGTATCTAGGAATCTATCCATTTTTTTCTCTGTTTTCCATCCTATATGAGTACAGATTTTCACAGTAGGTATTGATGAGCTTTTGAGTTTCCACAGGATCTGTATCAGGTTCACACTTTTCATTCTTTATTGCTTGACTTTGAATTTTTTCTTTCCATTTTTTGATGAGGCTGGCTAGGGATTTATCAATTCTATGTAATCTCACAAGCTTTTGGTACATTAATTATCTGTATTGTTGGGTTTTTTTTTTGCCTCAATTGCACTAGTTTCTGCTCTGATCTTTACAATTTCCTGCCTTCTTTGGGCCTTTTTTTTTTTTTTTTTTTTTTGGAGGAACCAGAATTGAACTCAGGCTCTTGTGCTTGCCATTCCTTGGGCTTTGGGCCTCACTTACTTTTCTTCTTCTAGAAGCTTGAGGTGCAGTGTTAGGGTACTTTTTGTTCTCATTCTGTTTTCCTAATGTAAGAGTTCACATGTATAAATTTCCCTCTGAGAAACACTTTTATCACCTCTCACAAATTCAGATATGTTTGAATTTTCATTTATGTGTATTGTTTAATTTTTTTCTTTAATTTCAACTATGACTCATTGTTGGGGAAGATGTTAATTTCTATGTGTTTATGTAGTTTCTTTTATCATTAATTTCCAGTTTCATTGCACTGTGGTCAAATAATATGCATGGATTAATTTTAATTCCCTTGCACTTACTTAAGCATGTTCAAAGGTTTGGTTCAGCTTGATTATCTCTTTGCTAACTTTTTGTCTGGTTGATTGATCTCTTTGAGACAATGTGGTGTTAAGGTCCCCTGTTAAGGTTGTGTTATTGGTTATTTGATTTTTCATGTCCTTTAAAACTTATACTGTTGGGTGCTACCATATTTTGTGCTTACATATTTACAATTTTTATCTATTCCTCTTGAAATTTGCATTTTTGGAGCATGGAGTATTGTTTCCCATCTTTTGATTTGCAGCCTATGAACTTCCTTTTGAGTTAAATATGTTTCTCTTATACAGCATATTGCTGGATTTTGTTTCTTGATCTACTCTGCTAGTCTATTTCTTTTAATTTGTTAATTGAGTCTGTTTGCATTGGTGGTTACAACTGGTATGTATTGGCTTATCTTTGTCATGTTATTTTCCTGCTGGCAACTCCCTACTTTGTGCCTGTGTTTAATTGCTTGCCCTGCTTGATGGCTTTCTTCTGTTTTTCTTGGAATTGTGGCCATTTTTTTTCTCTTTCTAGAATATCTTTCAGTACTCATTTTAGTGTTGGTTTGGTGGTCATGAATTTTTTTTAGCTATTCTTTGTCCTAGAAGTATTTTACTTCTTCATTAATTTTGAAGGATAGTTTATCAGTGTGCGTCAGTGTGGGTTGGAAGTTATTTTCTTTCAAGACTTGAAATATTTCATTCCAAGCTCTTCTTGATGTCATGGTTTGTGTTGAGAAATCCTCTGTGATTCTCATAGGCTTTGCCTTACATGTGATCTCTTTTTCTCTGACAGACTTTAATATGTTGTTCTTGTGCTAAATTTCTGATGATCTCAATTACTGTATGTTTGGGTGTAGATTTACTTTCAGTGATGCTAATTGATGCATCTTGTGATGTTCTCCCCAATCTCCTTTTCAAGAATGTTACATTTTTTTGTTATAGAAATGTTTTACTTCCTAGATTAGGTTGATAACTAAGTATTTAATTTTTCTTAATGCTGTTGTGAATGGTATTTTACTCTTGCTTTCTTTTTCAGTGTGTTCATTATTAATGTTGAGGAACACTATTGATTTTTATGTGTTGATTTTATATCCTGCTACATTCCTGAATTTTGCTATTAATTTTATAAGTCTGAATTGTTTGGATTTTCTACATAAAGATTCATGTCATTGGCAAATAGTGACAATTTCACATTTTTCTGTCAAGTAAAATGTCCTGTTTATTTTGTTTTCTTGCCTAATTGCAAAATTGAGAGGGCAAAAATAACCAAAAAGAAAACAAAAAACTCTGAGTGCCACAAAAATAACAATAGAGGAGAAAAAAAAAAAAGTGTCCAAGAAAGAAAAATATTTTCTGTATTTCCAAGTGAGTGTTTCCCTCCTAGGACCTCCAGTCTTGAAATCCAGCATGTCACAGTCCTTTGCCCAACCGTCCAAGCTGAGGCAAGTTGGTAAACAGGGAAGCAGTTGGACCTCCTGTCCCTGCTGGATGTGGGTGGAACTTCAGTAGACCAAGGACCCAACACCTTCCTCTGAAAGCCACATGCACTGGTCCCACTGCAGCATGGGCCCCGCGGCCTTCTTACCCCAGCTTGAGTGTCTCCTAGGATCTCATTTGGTGCCCCTTCTCCCCACAACTGTCTGCCGTGGCTATCTCTGACCCCAGCACTGTGCTAAGGTAACACAGAAAGTCCTGGAGCAAAGCTGTAGCGTGGTCCTTCTGTAGCTCAGTTCCCCTTCCCCAAATGGCCCCTGGTAAAACCCTTCCATGGCAATATGGTGCGTACTGCTCAGAGTAAGAGCCCACATGGTTTTTGCAGCCTACCACAGCCCCAAGCTTTTCTTGGCCATAGTGCTCCTGTTCATCTGCTATTTCTCCCCAAAACGGCTGACTCTTTGGGGCTTAGTTTCTTCCCTAGGTGCTGGCATCCTCCATGATCATTGGTAGGTTGTTGCTTGTGCAGCCCTGTGAACCAAGATATGCAGCCAGCTAGGAGCTGGCAGTTTGTTGCTGCCAGGGCGCAGAATCCACTGCACGGATTTGGCTGGAGGTGAGCGCAGCTGCTCACCCGTCACGCTGCCGTGGTTTAGCTGTTCTCTCACAGAGTCGTTTTGGAAGACACTGTACATGCTCCGAGATATGTGGAGCTTTTTTCTCTGCATACTTTATTTATATTACTTTTTTAATCTTTAATTGTATTTATTTATTTGGTACAGGGTCTCACTACACAGCTCAGACTCATTCTGATTCTCCTGTCTGAGTCAACCCAGTGCTGGGATTACAGGCACATGCCACCACGCCTGGTTTTGGGGCCAGCACAGAGTACCCAGGGTTCTAGGGCTAGTATGCGAAATAGTAGTGGGATTGAACCCAGGTCCCTGCGCTTGCCAGGCAGGCACTTAGACCACCAAGCCCGTCCTCTCTGTAGTTTAAATTTTTTTTCATTACACTCTTCTTGTCTTCATGGCCTCTCAGGCCCTGTAAGATATAAGGCTCATCTTTGTTTCATGGTAGGTAAGATATTTTCTGTCTCACTGGTTTGTTTTTAGTCTTTCTCTTTGATTTTCTGCCACTTGACCCTGACATTGGTAGATGCAGTACTCTGGCTTTTAGCCTAAGTTTTCTGGATCTGTGTTTTGGCATCTGGCATTAATTGGAGAGAAATTCTCTATTATGATTATCTCACGTATTTCTTGTCTCTTTCTTTTTAAAATTCATTTTGATGAGGAAAAAAGATAAAATAGCAATGAAACAGTTTCAAAACAGATTAGTAGGACAGTGACAATAATTAATAGATTTCATATTGTTGTCTTTGTTATTTAGAGGACAAGATGCAGACATGATATCTTGTTTAAACAATATTAGTGCAAACTTTTGTTCTCAATGAACTAAGAGAAAGTAGCTGCATTTTTATCCTAACTCTTGTGCATGTATACATATTTTCTCTCTTTTTTCTTTTTCTTTTTTTACAATAAAACAGTCCTCTATCTACACTTTTGTGAAGTTAGTATTCCTTTGTTTCCTTCAGCTTTCCTTCCTATGCATCTGTTATTCCTTTTGTAGTTTGGCCACCGTTTTGACATATTAAGGCTGTGCTCTGTTATCAGTCTGTTTTCTCTTTCCTTCCAATTTACATATCTGTGAAATGAGAGCACCTTCCTCAGCGGCACTCAGCCTAGCACAGTGCACCTTCCTCTCGTTCCCAGTGGCTCTGATCGCTGGTACTGTTACACTCATAAATTTCCATCTCTGTGCTTCTCGTGTGCAGTTCAGCTTCTCTATGAGAGTGCTCAGCACATTAATCATCATTTATTTTATATTTTAATTCCCAGTCTGACAGTCCCAAAATCTCTGCCATTTCAGAGTCTGGTTTGGATGTTTACACGGTCTCTAAAATGATGCTTTTGCCTTTCAAGATAATTTTTCAAATTTTTATGGAAAGATGAACATGAGAGAGTAAGTGAAAGGATCTCTGATACATAGGCTTTTATGGTCTCCTGGGGCACTGAGAAGATGGGAAGCATAGTGCACTATGATCATCTTGGTCCTTCGATAGCCTGTCCCTCTAAGCTGCCAACTTCACAGAAGCATCTGTTTCCTCCGCCACTGATCCCTAATTCCAGGCTGTGGCAGGATGGTTAGAGCTGGGAAATTACTTTTCACCAGGAACACCTTGGGGCTGGGGATGGTTAGTATTCATATTACCCTTCTCTTATGTCAGTTGGGTTCTAGTAAAAAAAATCTACAAAAGTTAGACTCTGGTAATATGATTTTCCTTGAAAGTGGCCTTTATTAAGAACAGAGTTGTTTGTTGTATTTCAAAATGATTGTTTTAGTCTCTCCTAGCTGTAAACACATGGAGCTTTTTCTCTGATATACACTTCAAAACTGGTACAGCTTTGGAAGGTAAAATTCACAAAAACATAGAGATCTCATATCACTAATTCCCTGTATGAGATAGCTTTTCTTCTACATGACAAAACACCTCAGATAAACAACTGATAAAAAAGGCCATTCTCCTCTGGCCCACAGGTTCAGGTCTTGGTCTAGGGCTGCTGGGTCCTGCTGCCTTGAGCTTGAGGGTAGGCAGAATCACTGCAGAGTACACGGTGAACAAAAGCTGTTTGTCTCACAGCACCCGGGAAGCTCTACAATGAGAGAGCCAGTGTCCTGCTCAAATCCACACGCTGAGAACCAAGGAGAAGGAAATTAGAAGCCCCACTGCCTGTGAATGCCGCTGTAGCCCAGCAAGCAAGTCTTCAACATGAATCTCTGACGGACATACAAAATCCTGTCTGTAGGCCAAGTATGTGGCATCCTCTTGCAATCCCAGTACTCAGGGAGGCTGAGGTAGTAGGGTTGAGAGTTCCAGCCCAGCCTGGACAACTCAGCAAGACCTTATCTCAAAATAAAAATAAAAGATAAACAAAAAATGTTTGGGGTGTAGCTCAGTGTGAAGGCCCTCAGCTAAATCCCCAGTACCAAAATGAGAAAAGTAAAAGAAACAAGATCCAAACCAGCAGCATCCCCTCCCACAAGAGGAGTTTCTTTAAAGCTCTTAGAGTGGCCACACTGAAGCTCTATGAAGTCCAGTTTAGGTGTCCCTGCCCAGGGTAGGCTCTGGTGGAGAGTTAGGCCTGTGGATCTCTGCCCGTCTCTCCAGTTTGGAGGGCAGTGCTTCTCAGCAGTCTCATTTCTTTCACAGTTCTAAAAAGAATTGTTGATTTTTCAGTTTGTTCAGATTTTACTTGTTTTTAGGACCAAGAGATGATTTCAAACTTCTTACATTCTGAACCACAAACTGAAAGCACGATGGCATATTTTTTTTTTTTTTTTGTCATAAAAGGGTATGAGATGTTGTTAAATGCTTCTCCTGAATCTATTGAGATAATCATGTAGGTTTTTTCTTTTTATTCTCTCAACATGGTGCATTGCATTAATTGACTGGGAATGTAAAACTAAGCTTTCATGTCTGGGACAAGTCCTGCTTGGTTGTGATGTTTAACTCATTTTTATGTTGCTAGATTTAGATTGATAGAATTTGGTTGAGGATTATTGAGCCCCAAATCATAAAGTATATTGGTTTATGCTTTTCTTCTCATTTTTTTTTGTCTAGCTTTTGTTATATTGCCCTCATGTAAGAATTGGAAAGTATTGCTGCCTCTTTAATTATTTCAATCAGGATGAAACAGTACTGCTTCTCTAAATGTTTGTAGAGTATATCATTGAAGACATCTCTGAATGCTTTCGTTTTTGATTGCCAGTTCAAAAGACTTGACTTATAGGTCTGTTCAGGTTTGATAGGTTGTGTTTTTCCTAGAAATGTGTCTACTTGTTCTGAGTTGTCTAATTTATCATTATAGAATTATTCATATACTATGTTTAAATTCTGATTCATTGGTAGTAACGTCCTTTTTCCATGCTTAATTGTAGTAATTGTCTCTACTCTTCTTAGTCAATCTATTTATAGGTTTATTGATTCTCTTTGTCTTTCCAAAGATCCATCTTTTGTTTTTAAGTTTCTCTATCCATGTTTTTGTTCACTAGTTCATCAATTCTGCTTTAATATCTATAATTTTCTTCTTTCCACTTGGTTTAGGTTTAATATACTCTTTTCTTCTTGAGTCTTAGAGTGGAAATTTAGGTTATTACTGAGATATTTATAGTTTTTAAGAGTTTATTTATTTACTTACTTATTTTTGTACTGGGGATTGAACTTAGGACTTTGCACTTACCAGGTAGGTGCTTATGCTGCTGAGCTATCTCCCTGGCCCAATATTTATATGTTTTAATCATAGGCATTTAGACTTGAGTCACTGCTTTATGATACTCTACATTTGCTATTTTGTGACTTCACTTTCATTAATCTAAAGGTATTCTCTAACTGTTTTTGATTGTTTCTTTAACCCATTAATTTTTAAAAAATATTCCTTTAATTTCTACATAGGTGGGAATGTTCCTGCTGTTGTTGACTTCTAGTGTCATTGCACTATGGCTGAAGTAGATGCTCTGTATTATTCTGAACTTTAAAAATGTACTGGACTTTCTTTGGGATCTAATATGTATTGTGTTTTTTAATTTTAGGGAAGGGTCTACAGGATGTTCAGGGTCTCACTACTAGATCAGACTCACAGTGATCCGCCTATTTACAGCCTCCTAAGAGCTGGGATTACAGGTGTGCACCACCATGCCCAGTCTCAATTGGCATCTCAGTGATCCCTGGGGGTGGGGCCAGAACACCAGGCCCTGAGATAGAACCCCCAGTCCCTGTGCCTGCTTGCAGTTGCTTTAATCCACTGAGCTATTTGGCCGGCCCTTTGCTGTGTTCTGTCTGAGGTCCCATACACACTTTCTTGGTTTGAGGTTTTGTTCAAGGCTTTCATTTCCTTATTGATCTTCTGTGCAGTTGTTCTGTATACTATTGAGACTGTGGTATTGATTTTCCAAAAATTAACTGTAAAAGTGTATATTTTTTCCATTCTCTCTATATTTGCTATTTATTTGCTAGTCCAACAATAAATTGCTATAATGATTGCTTTATATTATTTTGTGTATTTTAAAGAAGCTATGTAAAAAATAGTAATTATGCAGTGATAGCTTTTTAAGCATTAGGATTTTCTGGTTCTCTTCGTTTGTTCTGTGGATCCAGGCTACCATCTGGAGTTGCTTCCTCAGCCCAGTACAGCTTTCCTTCCTCCCACATCTTTTTGCTGTTATTGGCAAAGATATCACAGTCCTATACATTGTAGGCCCAACAATATATTCTGTATCTATACATCCATACACTGCTCCATACAATTGCTTTTGAAATCCATAGAGAGAAGAAAGGAGAAGCAATTTGCTTTTATACAGTTTCTATAATTGCATCAATACCTTCACTGATGCTCTTTATTTATTTGTGTGAGTACAAATTATCATCTTGGGTCATTTGCTTTCAGCTGGAAAAACTAGCTTAGTATTAAAAAAACACTAAACTTCTTTTAATGTTTCATTGTTTAGTTAAACAACATTCATTCATCATTTGTTCATCTGGAGATTTCTTTTTACTTTTTTTGTTTCTAATTATTTATTTATTTATTGTTGGGCACAGGGTCTCACTCCTCAGCTCTGACTCATAGCGATCCTCCCGTCTCAGCCTCCCCAGTGCTGGGATCACAGGCGTGCACCACCATGCCTGGTTTCGGTGGCTGGAATGGCATGTATGGGGTTCTGGGGCAGGCACTGCATGTGGCACCGGGAATCAAACCCGGGTCCTTGTGCTTGCAAGGCAGGCACTTAGGCCACTGAGCTATACAGCTGGAGATTTTTTATTGCATATGTTTTGGATAGAGGACATTTTTTGGCTAGAGAATCTTTGGTTGACAGCTGCACTTTGAATGTATTATCTCACCGGCTTCTTGTCTCCGCTGCTCCTGATAAAAAGTCAGCTTTAATTAATCTTATTGGGTCTCCTCTGTGAGAGATAAGCCATATTTTTCTTTCTGCTTTCAAGATTTTCTCTCTTGTCTTTGACTGTCAATGTTCCAACTACCATGTGTCTGCCTGTGGAGCTCTTTGAATTTGTTGAGTTGTTCATTGAGATTCCAGAGGTATAGAATTATTTTTCTTCAATAAGTGTGGGCATGTTCAGGCCATTATTTCTTCAGGTACGCCCCCATTAGGTGGTGTATTTGGTGGTCACCCATGTTTCTTGTCATTCCTTTTCCTTTATATCCTTCCTCTTTGTTCTTTGAAATACACACTATCAACTTACTTGCAAGTTTGATTAAAGATAATTCTTCTGATTGTTTAAATCTACTGTTGAGCCTTCTAGTGATTTTTATCTCAGTATTGCATTTTCCCACTTCATCATCACCACTTAGTTCTTTTCTGTAATTTCCATCTCTTTGTTAACATTCTATACTTCATTTAATATCATTATACTTTTTCCTTCTGTTATAATGGCTATTTTGAAATCTTTGTTACCCCAACATTTATTGTTCTGAAAGATAGTTTATGTTGCCTGATTATCGCTTCTCAGTCTTTTGGCTAAGATCAACTGTATGTTGCTTGATCATTTTTCCAATACATGGTTTATAGCTTCCTGTTTCTTTGTATGTACCACAATTATTTTCTAGGAAACTAGGTATTTTAGTTTAGTTTATTTTCAGTAGATACAAATAGAATTGACTGGTATCAGGTATTGTTCTGAGGAGTTTTCACAGATATTTTTTTCTCCACTTAGTCTTTTTTCTAAGAGAGTAAAAGAAATTTATGAGAGAGAGAAAGCACAAACCAATAATGAATTAAAATACACAAGAAGGGAAAGAAAGGGCACTCCACGACTGGCCCGACAGCGACGGAATTCATCTGTGCTGCTGTGCCCCTGATATGCGAGCTGTTGGTTACTGACCATTGCTTTGGACTAGGAGGGGTATAGCAGAGAAGGGCTGGCTATGTGCTTGCTCTTCACAGACGTTGGGGAGGCTTGCTTGGTCTAGAGGGCTTTGTCCTGTGTCAGTCTCAAGAGGGAGACTACGCATTTTAGACAATATATTGAAGCAGTCTGGACACTGCCTTCCATCCTTCAAAGACTTTTGTTGTTTATTTGTTCGATAACTACTGCACCATTTTACAGAGTTCTGTTCTCTCCTGGAAGTAAGCCTCTAATGTCAATTCATGGCACATGGCTTTGAAATGGCCTCGATTGCTTACAGATGGCACTGATTTTCATGTGGTGGGGCTGTCGGTCCCACACCACAGCCAGCTGTTAAGTTCCAAGAACTTTCAGCAGACTTCTAGGGCTACCCTAGCTGTTTCCTTTCCTGGTTCTCTCTAGCAAATTAGCTGGTCTATGGTATGACTGTATCTCTGAAGGACCTGCAGATTGCTTCCCAAGTGCTCTTCACCAAAAAACCACTTGTTTTGGGAATGTCCTTAGTACTGAACTTCACCCCCTCCTGCTAGTGAAGTCAGTCCCTTTAGAAAGATACTTGGAGATTTATGCTTTAAAGTCTGCTTCTCCCCTTGGCCAATATTCCTAAGAAGCATATCAAAGTCAGGACAGTGCACTTCTTTCTGAGTGACACCTCATTTATAGACCTGAGTGTCTGATGAAGGGAAGCCAATATCCTGCCTTCTAAGGTTGCTTCTGATTTAGAGCTATCGTCACCATCCAAGCTGGTACAAAAATAATCAGGGCTTCAGTGTAATCTGAAGCATTACACACAACACAGAGCTTCATCCTATGAGTGTGAACAAGTTGGAAATATGTAACTCTTTGCTTTTCGCTTCTCTTAATCAAGTTTTAGCCTTATCAGCACGTATATAGAGATGTGATAAGAAATACTGAGTAGGAGCTGGGGGAAGAAGGAGTCTTGGGTTCTTGACTTCATTGTCTAAGAATGTTTCCATCTCACTGCTATTGGAAGAGAGAAGGAGGGAATAGGTATTGGTTCCAGTTCCTCAGACTCTCATGTTCTTACTCAGTTTTGCTAACTTTTCCCAAATACTTCTTTATTTGCTGTAATCCATTTGAACTATTTCTGCAAACATTTTATACTGGGTTGCTTGGCTTTTTAAAAAATGATCTGAAGCAGTTTCACTGGGTAGCTGTTCTACAGAGCTTCTCATAATTTTGTGGCAGAAATGGAATCCACTTTATTGATTTTTCTGTCCCTGACCCTTATCCCAGGAGTTGGCACATCCTAGTCATAGTTATGGCAATAGGGACTGTGGATGGCAGGTGGTGGGATAGGAAGTGACATGGGCAATTCCTTGAATCAATCTATCTGCTCAAATTTTTGGTCTAACACTCCTGAACTTGCCTGTGAGGGCATCCATAGAGTAAATAACATGAATTTCCTTCTCTCGTGGGTGCAGATATCATCCAATCAGCGTAAGATCAGGACAGAAATAAAGTGCTGATTGTCCAGTGAATAAGAGGGAACTCCAGAAGCCTTGTAGATTTCAATATAAGACATCATTCTTTTTTGTGTGTCTTCAGTCTTGAACTAACTCAGCCTTGAATCTGACTTTTCTTGGGTCTTAAGCCACAAGTGTGAAGACTAACACCACAACATTGCTTCTTCTGATTCTCAGCCCTGTGGGTTAAGACTGGAATAACATCTTCAGCTTTCCCCGGTGTCCAGTAGACAGCAGACCATAGATTTACCAGCCTCCCAGCTGTATGAGCCAATTATTGACAATACAGTTATGATATATATATATATATACATATATATATATATATATATATACACACACACACACACACACACATCTACAGAACCTGACAAAAATGGGTACATCAGGTAAAAAAAATTGTGCAAGTATTATAATACCAAATTTATTGAGACATCATGAGATTAACACAAGTTACCTTTGCCTGTACAATTACAAGAGGTACTCAAAGTGGTGGCCAGGAGCTTTCATAACTTTATTAGTATGGCCAACCACTGATGTATATATGTATATTTTGGTGGTCTATGTATTTATTATGTTGGTATGTGTATATATATATTATATGTGTGTATGTTATACACCCTAATTAATACAGGATGAAATACACAAAAGTAGCATTATTCACATATTGAAATTTTATGACATATTAGTCCCTTGATTATATAGTACTAAAAATAGTACCCTAACCACATACATTACTTCTTGGATTAAAATACAGGTGGACCAGGGAGATGGTTCAGTGGAATAAGTGCTTCCCTGGCAAGCACAAGGGACTGAGTTCAATGCCCGGTTCTGCCAAAAAATAAAACAAAAATACAGATATTCCTTGTTTAACAAAATGCCTAGTTAATGACTGCTCAGACTTACATCCAGCTGAGACTTACAATCCACATTTGACTTATGACACAACAATGTGAGCAGCAGTGCTTACTTATGGTACCTTTATGTAGTTATTTATTTGTTCATTTATTTTTTTATTTAGTATAGGATCTACCGGATCTGCAGGGTCTCACTACATGGCTCAGACTCGTGGTGATCCGCCTATGTTCAGCCTCCCCCAAGTCTCAGTAACCCAGGGGTGAGGCTGGCACCCTGGGGATTGAACCCTGGCTGCTGTATCTGCCTAAGCAAGCACTCTTTCTTTGGTGCAACATTGTAATTTTCCCTGATTATACTGTACTGTACAGTACTGTAGCTTTATGTCTGTTATACATTATAGTACTGCATGTAAGGGTTATGCAAATAAAAGCAAAATCATCAAGGTGGTGTTTCTTTTGATCATTACTTTGTTTTGAATATTATAACGTACATACTATCCACACACACTATACACAATTACTCATTCTGCAAGCACTTCACTTCATGGACTAGCCACAGGAATGGAGCTCATGTATTAAATGAGGAATATCTGTATATTTTTCATTTGGGTCATTAAGTTGGAATGTCCAAACATTTTCTATTTCTTTCTCTTCTTTTTAAAGAAACACTTTAGTTCAAATCAGTTTTCCCCTGATTATCCAAATAAAATCAGTGATAATCATTTCCATATTCTCCATTTTAAATGCTATTCTCAGGCATGCACAGTTTAAAAAAAAATACAAATTGTTAGATCACTATTTATGTGATATGTATTAACTTTTCTTTCTAGGACTAACTTATTGAGAATCAAACCTATTTTCGCTTTAAATAATCTTCCCAAATCTCTGGAGAAATCGCAAGAGAATGGCAGTCGAGATAGTAGCAGTTTTATATTCTGCACTTAGTAAATGAAATCCTCAGCCGAATAATTTCCCACCCGCATTAGTATGCTTGTCCCTGTGGCTCTATTTTGTGTTGCATCCACACAGACCCTATTATCTGATCCTACGGAGATCTTCTTTAGAGTACACAAAACTCCCCCAGAGGGTTTTCCATTGAAAGCAGGAAAATCAGATCAACTGTGTGCTGGTGCAGTGCTCTAGAAAGATGCAAAGCCTACAGCTGATTTTCTTTGTGGAGGTGTGCAGCATTCATCTGCTCACCAGCCTCAGTTCAAAGTCAGCAGCAAACTCAGCCAACAGCCGGGAACTGGCTTCTGAGAACATCAGGGAAACAACAGCCCTTGCTGCACCATCTATTTTTGGCCCAGTGTTAACACTGAAGGGCTTAGAAAGGGAACTGATAACATTTTCAATGTGAAGCTTATTCAATGTTTCTGTGTTGCCACAATTAAACATTTCAGAAACATAAGCGCTGCTGTTTCGTTCAAGCCCAATGGCCCGCTCTGACAGGTAACAGACACAACCCAGGATAATGACATTCTATCTTGGTCGCAGGATCCAGACACTCCCGTCTGGTACAGATCACAAAGGAAAACAATAACTCAAGTGATGATTTAATTTTCTTTTCCTCAAATATTGAGTTCATACTGAAATTGAACAGACTGAGTGTGAATTTTTTAAGAATAGCACCTTTTAGTGCTATATGAAATCTGTAACATTTTACCAGGTAATTGTAAAATTCAAACACATTACCATTAGTATTCCATTCTTTTTTTTAATGAGTTCGGATCTTAGCTTGGACTTTATCCTGAAAGGTTAGATGAAGAGATTATCTAACTAATTTAGAAACTTAAGGAAAATCTCTACCCCAACTGACACTTCTACCCTCAAGGGCCCTGCACCTGACCTAGCAGGAGCCCAGCAACATGAGACGTGCCCTCAGCTGATGCCTGCACTTGCCAGCATTCTGCACTGGCCCCAGGGAGACCCACGAAGGATATAACTCACCTCCATCTACCTCCACCAGCCACCAGTCTCACCCTGGTGCCAGGGGGATCCAGGACCTGTGTGTCCTGCTTCTGGTTCCTGAGTTCTCTACATCACAGGGCAACAGAGTGACAACCAACAGACTGACCTGACTGAAGAAGACACCAATGCAAAATCCAAAATATTATTAACAACTACTGTACAACACAGATATGTGAAGCAATTGGAAAATCCAAAAGAAACGGAGAGATCCCTAGCCACATACAAATTGCCAAACAAAACCAAGAAGACTAAAAATAATGAACAATCCAATAACAGTTAACAAAATTGAAGCAGTAATTAATAAAAAATTACCAACTAAGAAAAGCCCAGGACCTGGTAGATCAATACTTCTCAAACTTTTTAATGAAATTAACAGGAGTATTTTCAAAATAATTTCCTTGAGTTAATATTATCTTGATTCCCAAACCGAACAAGGATTCAACCAAAACAAAAAACAGAAACAAACAAATAAACATTCCCCAATACTTTAGTCCAATTTTTCTAATGATCATATATGCAAAAGTCCTTAACAAGATATTGACAAATGGAGTGAAACATTATCAAAAAGATCATATACCATGATCAAGTAGGCTTCATCCCAAGCATGCAAGGATGGTTTAACATATGCAAATCAATAAGTGTAATGTATCACATAACCAAAATCAAGGATAAAAAGTCACATGATCACCTCAATAGATACAGAAAAAACTTTTGATGAAAGACAAAATCCATTCACAATTTTAAAAAAGCTAAATATGTACAAAAGATCTTTATCTCAACATGATAAGAGTCATTCATGAAAAACCTACTACCAATATTATTTCAAATAAAATCTGGAAGCCTTTCCTTTAAAGTCAGGAACAGATGAAGGTGTCCATTATCACTAATCTCATTCAATAGAGTCTACAAAACATTAGCCAAAGCCTTCAGGAAAGAAAAGGAATAGAAAGCATAAGTGAAAATATAGTTTGTAGAGAACATGATTCTTTACTTACAAAAGCTAAAAACCTCCACCAAAGGACCCACAGAATTGATAGCTCAAATCAGCAGTGAGGAGGATACAAAATAAACACACAGAAATCAATAAAATTCTTATGCACTAATAATGATCTCACTGAAAAAAAGTTAGGAGAACAATATTACTTCTAATGGCAGCAAAAAAGTACCTAAGTGCTAACCTAAGAGAGTGAAGAATGTTTGCAGTAGAAATTACAGCAGGCTAAATGAATGAAACCGAGGAGGATATGAGAAAATTTAAAATTATATGCTGTTCCTGGATAGGCAGAAACAAAATATTCAAAATGTTTATGCTTCCAAAACTGGTACACAGATTTAATGCAATCCCAATCAAATTACCAACATTTCTCACTTAGGTGGAGAAAATGATACTAAAATTTGTATGGAATCACAAGAGACTCACAATAGCAAAAGCAATCTTGGGTAATGAAAGCAAAGCAGGGGGCATCACAGTCCCAGACTTGAAGTTGTATTATAAAACTGCAGTGATTAAAACAGCATGTTACTAGCACAAAAACAGCCATGTGGCTCGCTGAAACAAAACAAGCAAGAAGAACCTTCAGGCCTATCTATCTCTTTGATTTTTGACAAAGAAGCCAAAAACAGGCACTGGAGGAAAAATAGCCTCTTTTTTTTTTTTTTTTTTGCAGAACCAGAAATTGAACTCAAGCCTTTGCACTTGCCAGGGAAGTGCTTATTCCACTGAGCCATCTTCCTGGCTCCAAAAATAGCCTATTTAATAAATGGTACTGGAAAACTGGCTATCCATATGCAAAATGTTGAGTCTAGACCTGTATCTTTCACTACGCACTAAACTGAAATCAAAATCAATCAAATATCTAAATGTTAAAACAGAAATACTTAATCTACTGGAAGATAAAATAGGTACAACTCTTGAAGACGTAAGTGTAGGTAAGGACTTCTGAGCACACCCCACTGGCACAAAAAGTAACACCAAGAATCAACAGATGGTATCATATCAAATTTAAAAGCTTATTCACAGCAAAGGAAACAACCGACAGAGTGAAGTGACAATCTACAGAATGAAGAAAAGATTTTCCAGTTATTTCCTGGACAGAGTACCAATATCAAGAACATATAAACAACTCAAAAAAGTAACCCCTAAATTAAAAGATCCAACAAAAAATGGGTATCTAAAATGACAGACACTTTTCAGAAAAAGTACTAATAGTCAATAAATACATAAAATAACGCTTCTCATCACTGCCTGTCAGAGAAATACAAATTAAAACTACATTAAGATGCTATCATACTGTAGGAAGAATAGCTATCATCAAAAAATCTAACAACTACTGTACAACACAGATATGTGAAGCAATTGGAAAATCCAAAAGAAACGGAGAGATCCCTTGTTTGTGGGAATGTAAACTCATACAACCACTGTGGAAATGAGTGTAGTGATTCCTCAAAAAACTAAGGTAGAAATATCATGTGCTCTAGCTATCCCCTTTGGGTACTGTGGCACCTTGGTTTATTTTTATTTATTTATTTATTTTTTGTCTTTTTGAGACAGGGTCTCACTATGTAGTTCAGGCTGGCCTTAAGCTCACTTTGTAGCTCAGGCTGGTCTTGAACTCACAACAATCCTCCTGCCTCAGCCTCCCACGTGCTGGGATTACAGGCCTGCGCCACCACTCCCGGCTAAAGAGTAATTTTTTTTTTTTTTTTTTTTTTTTTTGGCAGAACCGGATATTGAACTCAGGCCCTTGTGCTTGCCAGGGAAGCACTTGCTCTGCTGAGCCATCTCCCTGGCCCCTTGGACCTTGGTTTATAAATTTAATTTCTTTATGATTTTGGGAATGATGGCTACATTTGTGTTTGTGTGGGAAGATAGCCATGTTTGTGTTTGTTGTCTAGCACAAAGTTTGTGAATGAAAGCAAAATTTTGCCAAACACTTCTGTTTGTAAACAATTCAGTTTGCAAACAAGCATTCATGAATTTATGTATTATTGTATCTTCCCCAAAGAGTTGAAATCTTCATATTACCCAGAAACACATATTTCCATGTTTATAGCAGAACAATTTATAGCACCTAGATCTTGGAAACATATATGTCCATTAACAGATAAATGGAGAAGGAAAATGTGATATTTATACACAATGGAATACTACACCATCATAAATAAATAGAAACTTGAGGTATTTGTGGGCAAATGGATGTCACTTGAGAACGTAATGTTAAGTGAAATAAGTCAGACACACAAGAAAATACATATACACAAATAAAGAGCAAAATAGGAAAGAGATAAATAAAGAGCAGAGAGAAATTTATGTACTTCCCCAAATTATATATTCTATTGTTTAAAAATTATTTCAATATATATGATAATTTGTTTCTTTTACTAATCTCTTTCATATACTAATAGTTTATTGTACTATTACTTATTGTGGAAAGAAGATTTGCATTACTGTTTCTTTTTTGTAAGAATCTTTTTTGGTTTATGTCTTGTACTGAGCAACTGCTTTGATGATAATGGAACACAATGTGATCACTATTGTTATTCTCTTATGCAGTTGTGAAAATTTGTTTTTTTTTTTTTACAAAAAGAAAAGAAAGCATAAACAAGAATAATATCCTTTACATGATAAATTGATTGCAACTGCTTCCCCATGCTGGTGTATTTAAAAAAAAAGAAAAGAAAAGAAAAACTTGTGATGTTGGCAAAAAAGAAAAGAAAAGAAACAAGGAAAAATGGCTCTACTATATCCACACAATTAGAGGGAAGACGAATTAAATGATACCATCTGGTACTCTCTCAGGTTGCCTGAACATCTCTTTCATCCTTGTTTTTGTTCTTTGTGTTGTTACCACTAGGAGATACCACTTGTGCATTTTCCATTCTTCCATGCAAGATATAATTTTCTCCCAGAGTTGTGGGTTGAAAGAATGCCATCCTTTTCCCATGCATGGAGATAACTTCTCTCGACTGCCCAGCACTGGTTGGCACTCAGTCACTTTCCTCATGATATAGAAGGGCCATATCAATCAACTACCAACCTTCAATTTTCTGGCCAGCTTTTGTGCTCTGAACACCTGTGTGTTCTCATAAACAGCACAGTGCACAGTATAAGCTTTAGGGCACCCTGAGGAAGGCTTACTGATGGCCCCAAAGATATGTCTGTTCTAAACCCTGGTATATAGAAAAGTAATAACTCACATAGCAAGAGAAACCTCGAATATGTGACTCAGTGAAGGATCTTGGATTATCTAGAGGAGCCTAACTATAATCTCAAGGGTACTTACGACAGACATGAGAGGGTTTGAGCCAGAGAAGGAGAAGGAACAATGAAAGCAAAGTTGGAAAGTGAAACTGTGAGTGTAGGTGTCTGAAAAAATTCTAGAAGTTAGGATAAGGAAGCAACACACTTTTTTAAGCTCTTCCCACTGAACCACTGTAGGCTTCTTACCTCTAGAACTCTCACATAACTGAGGGAATCATTACAGAACCAAAGGAAACTATACGTATGTTCCTCATTTGGCCTTATAGAATTAACAATTCTAATGATTGATTTATTTCTTGTTATCTTTCCTTTGATTCTTTAGAGCAAAACTCTTATGCTATATTGGGTTCAAGAGGCAACATGTCTTCCAATCTTATATTCACAATTTTGTGTCATGTACATTTTTTACTGGGAGGGTCTACAGCTCACTACGTAGCAATTGGGATGTGGCCATGATAAGTGTGACCTTATTTTATTGTGATTCTTTGGTGCCTAAAAGATATGCAGGCTCTGCTCACTTTACAGCTGTTTATAGCTTTAAGTAGTGAAGTGTGGGAAATCCATGTCTCATTGTGGAAGTCAGCCATTTCACCTAGAATTCTTATTTTTATTCCATGTTTAATAATGCCCACTGAGTGTTGGGCAATGCTTGAGATGCAGCGGCAGTTGCTGCCCACACATACAAATGTGCCAAGGCAACTGGCATTCGGTGGTGCTGTGATGTGCCTCTCTGACCATCACTGCGGCATTCTTTGGAAACAAAGACTGTCAACAGCGACCCAGCTGTAGCTTTCTCCAAGAAATCTGTGAAAGAAACTGAATGCGTTTTGTTTGCTTAGCAAATTGTGAAAGCAACCCTAACAACGCCTTGCGAGCCCACATAAAAACATTTCAGGTGCCAAGGACTTTTGTATCAGCTCTGTATCACTGGTTCTTGCTATGATTTTAGGTTTTCAGAGCAGGTATCCATATTTTCCCATATACTCCAAGAAGTTGGTGTATTTTTCCAAGGATAACAAATAAACAACAGAAGCACAAACAGAGACCAACTATTCAGACTTATTCCAGCCATCCATTTCACCCCCAAATATCACATCTCTGTTATAGAAAAGAAATGTCCGATGGCAAAATTTGGCATTGTAAGGTTATAGTGTTTCAGATGGATGGGAGGACTTAGGGAACAGTCATACGCATTGTCATTATCATCAGTAAAGAGTTTAGTCAACACAATCCTTATGTATAGATCACTAACTACCGAAGTTTTGGATACATAAGACAACTAGGTAAATGCTCAGTTGGATAGAATTAGAATTCCTTTTGGCTGTGAAGATCTTTGGAAAAAATGACAACATTTTCTAAAATAGAGTTTTGTCTTTAAGCATTAGTTTGATTTAAACATTCAGATCCAACTGTAATCATATATATATATATATATATATATATATATATATATATATATATATATATGAGAGAGCAGTGTGTGTGTGTAAAATCACTAAGTTCCCTAGAGCTCCTTAGAGCATGAATAAACATATGGACTGTTCTCTTACACCTACTCCACAAGTCTGAGTATTGAGGATTTATATAGTTAGAGACTATGTGGTGTAAATATGTATAAATTTATATTGTGTTAATTTATGGCATGCAGTCCAGAAGGCTGTTTGCAAGTTGCAGAGTACTTCTTCCCACACTTCTGCTAAAATATTCATCTCTGGGTTTCTTTCCCATGATTCCTTTGTCTCCCTGCAGATGTTCGGGCAGTCTGTGTTCAGGGAGCGGAGCGACTCGAAGTCTACTTCCTGAATGTGCCTCGGAGAAGAAGGCAGCACCTTTATTTGGGTTTGCGGAGAGAGGCCATTTCTCATCACCTTGGTCCCGTTTGTTTCTGTCATGCAGTCGGCTGGCTGTCGTGTGCGAAGGGGGTGCACAGCCACCCTGTCCTTGTAGCTGCGGTTCCTCGGCTGGGATGACTCTAAGATCCAAAGAGCAGTTCTAGGCAGGCCAGTAGCGCTGCAGTGTTCGTACAGGACTCTCTCCTTGTCCACAGGGACTAAGTTCCACATCTCCCCGTGGACGCCTGCAACTTCCGACTGTCCCACACCCTACAGATCCCATGTAATTTTCCTGAGGTGCTATGAAATTCAACTTAGTAGGCAAGGAGTGAACAATAATAATGACGGGCAAAACAGAACAACTAATATAGCACAATAAAAGTTATTTAAGACTTAATAAGAACTTTGTGTTTCTGGAATTTTCTGTTTAATATTCTTGGGCCACAGTTGGCTCAGGGCAACTGAATGCAAGGCGAGTGAAACCATAGGTCAGGGGCTGCTGAAGCCGCATATCAAAGCAGCTTCTTGGATCTTTGCAGGGCAAGTTGATTTCTCCTAGTGGGCCTGGTTTTATCTTTCTTTGGTTATCTATGGCTCTGTTGAAGGGAAAAGCCAGTCACAGATGAATGAAGTCGAGAGTGCTTGCAAACCGCATTTCATTTAACCTGCCCTTTCACCAGGGTGAGCTGTTAAAAGGACTCATGTTGACTTGTTTGGGGTAATCAATGTCTTCTTTCCTGTCCTCCCTCAGCTAGGGGTGCTAATGGGGACTGAGAGGATTGGGAAGGAGTCAGCGGGCAGGAAGAGGAAGAGAAACAGCCCCACACTGACCGACAGAGCCTGAATGATCACACACCAGCTGGAGGTGAAAAGAGTTTTGCACCATCTGTGAGGACTCCGCGGAGGGGCGACCGCGTCCACCAAGGACATCCATTCCTCTGAGCTTGGGGAAAGTCAGCTGGGAAGAAGGCTTGGGCTGCTCACCTCTCCTCTTGCCCCAATGACAGCCTTGCTTATGAGATTCGAGAGGGCGCCAACACGTGGCAGTCACAAACTCACATTTGCATGGTCTGTCAACATTCTGATACTTTATTGAAATACGTATGGCTACAGCTACCCTACGAACTCTTCCTAACTGCCTGGGTAGAAGGAAACTCTTTATTTGGGAAGGAAGAACATCGCGCAAGTAAGTGAGGGTCTTGAAGTCATGTAGCCGGGAAACGCCACAGGCTTCACTGCAGCTGCGGTCATATTGAGATCTAAATTGTGCAGAGTCAACCAGTGTTCCTGCCCTGTTTTTCCATTGTCCTGAGCATCTCTTCCTTATTCTTGTACTTTGGCCACGCCCCACTCCTAGAGAGAAGGCAGATGTATGTTGGCAACAAAAGAAGGTGTACCCTGAGGAGATGTGTGAAACCCTTGGGAGAACTTCCCAAAGTATAGTTAGGTGGATTTCTGTGTGGGAATTGTTTAAGGGGCAGGTTAAAGTCTGGTCTTTAAGTAGGGAGAGGTCATAGATTGTTAAAAAAATCACAAATACTTGTTATGAGTTTATGGTTTGAGGGGAACACAGTGGACAGTCTTTTGTGGGTTTAGGCGTAAAGTGTCCCCCCCCCAAGGTCCATGTATGGAAGGCAACTGGATCATGTTGTGCTGTGCTCACCAGTGGATTCACCTATTAAGGGGTTCAGCAGCCAAATGTGCTCTAAGATGTAGGGCCTGGCTAAAGGTCATGGGCGCTGACTCAGGAGCGATATTCTTGGGTCCAGCTCCTCTGGGTGCTTCCTGGGTGCCATGGTTTGAGCACCGTTTCCTTCCGCCTGGTTCTCTGCTGTGCTGTTTCCACCTTGGGTCAGCTGACTATGTGGTGAAAGTATGACTCTCGGATAAACCTTCCTTTTTGTCCTGGTGATGGGAATGTAGCCAAGACAATCTAACAGTCCTTTAAGGAAGAGACTACTATGCTCCCATTGCTATTGCTCAGGAACTTGAGGCTCACAGAGTGCAGGATTTCATCAGAGGGGCTAGCCATGCATGACAATACTGCATCTCCAGGCCAAGGAGCAAGCTCTGCTTTCAGAATTTTGTTTGGGGAGTGACTTGTCGGGTGCAGAATCTGTTCAAAGGAGGGGAAACATTCAGAAGTGATTGTGGAAACACACGCAGTGGATTTTTTAGAAGTTAGAAATCTGAATGCAAATATCAACTCAGATCCATGATGTGAGTTGCTGCTATTTTCAGCATGATGGAAGCAAAGGGATAGTCTCTGGATCTAAAAACAGGTCACATGCCTGCATGTGTCTTTCTCTTTCTCTGACAGATATGAGTAATTGACTTCATTTACCAAACAGGCAGAGCACAGCGTAAAATTATGCTACTCATCTGAACTGAAAAGTATTCTCTGTTTTCCAGAATAGTCTCAGAGCACCATGTGTGAGAGAACACGACAGAATAGAAACTGATTATGCAAAATGTGTGAGAGGGAACTGCAGCCCTCAGTGACATGTGGCAGCCTGATGGGGAAGGCAGAGCTGGGACTCGGTGCTGCCTCCGATGGCCATGTGTCACCCACTGAATGGCCGGAAACGGCTGGAGCATGAATTTCTGTGGGTGGCACAAAGTCCTCTGAGACCCTCACGTGCTGTGCACGTGCAGACGGTGTCCCCACTTTCTGCAACAACACTCACCAGAGGAAAAGAGGGATTTTGTTCTTCTAGTTGGATGTTTCACCCCCTGGTCCTTTCTCTGGGCATTTCACAATGCAACAGAGATACCAGTACTGTAGTAGAACCTCTCCTGCACTCAGAGCAAAGTCTGCAAAGGCTTTTAAGAAAATAGAAATAGTTACATAGTTGAATGGGGAAGGGAGCTTCTCAGTACTCTGAGAATTCCCAGTGGTGTTCTGAAGGTGACTGGGGTCAGCCAGCCTAGCAGAGCTGCTGTGCTCAGGAACAACCCCAGGCACAGGGCTGCTCCTGCTTTGGTTCTCTCTGAGATGGAGGCCAGAATGTTCTCCTGGTGTCAGATGTTGGACCTGGATTTTGCTCAGATACAGGCACCTCCTTGCCCTGTCCTGTATTCTGCTGGTTTTAGGGATCCCGGAGCCAACCACTTTCAAGCTAGTCTAGTTTTGATACCAGGCTGGCAGTGTTGCCTTCATTGTGGTTTCATTAAAGACCAGCAGGTTCTCCAGAGGTTTCTCAGCAAGAAAGTTCACACACACACACACACACACACACACACACACACACACACACACTTTTGAACAGCAACCATGAAGTTCTTAATTTTAGATGGTTTGGATTAAGCACTGAACTGATGTACAATATATCAGAAGTTGGTTTATGATAACAGGATTTTTAAGTTTGCTTGTAGATTTCTCTGACTTAGACACCTATGCATATATCTATACATAGAAACTTGTAGCAATCAGTGTACAAAAGAATATGTACACTGGAGTTTAGAAAATGTACAGAGATCTCTGTATTTTGATGTCTAATAACTCTTACGGCTGTGTAGAATGGACATGGAGAAAATTATGTAGGTGGCAGGCCAGGCAGTGACTTGAACAAAGTATGTGATTTTCTGCAGCTTCCTCTTACTGGAAATGAACAGCTCAGGGTTTCAAGAGACCGACTCCAACTGGGAGGCCTTCTGCTGGCCAGATTTGGGAGGTATGAAAATTAAAATAATTAAGTATGGTCATGAATTATAAACCACTGAATTTATGTTGATAGTAAATAAGTGAATGAATATTCAGAAGGCAGGCCTCTTGCTTATAATTGTGTGCTAGAGATCCACTGGTGATATTGGAAGATTATTATTTTGTGAGTATCTTAGGAAAGATTAGAGCAGGAAATTTCAGAAGGCAGGATATTTCAGTGGTCTGAGTGTGTGTTTGTGTGTGTGTGTGTGTGTGTGTGTGTGTGTGTGTGTGTGTAGGAAGGAGGGTTTTCTGAAATACAAAACTCTTTCCTAAAAAAGTTGGCTGACAGCAACAGGAAGCGGGATGGCCATACTGGATCTAAAGAAAAATTGGGTCAGCCTTGGTCTATTTCTTCATAATCTTAAAATATAGTAGGCATTGGAAGCAACATCCAAAGGATCTGGAGAGGACGGTGATTCATGAATTCTATATCAAGCCAGATCATTGTTCTGAGAAGGGAACAGAATGGTATTTTAAGATATGCAATGACTTAGAAAACACACAACTCATATATTCACTTTGACAACTGCTGTAGGTAACAGTGATTAACCAACGTAAAACATTCAAGAATGCAGAAATCTTGGCACAAAAGTACTAAAGTGAGACTTAAGACCACTTAAACAAGAGTTGTTCTAAATAACATTTATAAGAATTTTGAAGAAATGAATGCAATGTGTCATTAACATATACTAAAACAAGAGTGCTCAACATGAAATAATAACAATAATGGAAAACCATAAAATTCTATATTAACTCACAAATACTTGAGTTAGAAGAGGAAGGAAAATGAAAAGATGTGTTAATTTGAATATTTTACACAGTGGATAATAAGTGACTCAGACAACTAACAAGAGAGATGACACGCTCCAACTGTGTGATTGCCGAAAGTTTAATGGAGTCGTGATTTAGCGCTATCTGCCTATAGGGTTTTGTGGAACCAGCAAGAGAAGGAGAAACACCCTGCAGTGGTAATAGCTCAGGTTGTGGCTAGGCTGAAGAAGAAGGGACAGAAGAGCTCGCTGGAGCTTGCAGAGAGCCACAGGTGCAACAGTGCTCGGAGAAGAGGCCTCGCAGCAGGAGCTTCTGCCCTGAGGCGGACACAGGACCCAGCTTGCAGAAGGACCAGCAACCTTGGCTCCCTTTCCTCCCGTCCTCTCTCTCCTACAGAGCTCACCACTGACTGTCCCCAAAGGGGGCTCTGGTGCCTGGAGAACCCAGCTGAGGTCCATAGACAGCAGCTTTGGAGCCTTTGGGGAAGGTGGAAAAGGGGCCTCAGAGGATATTTGGCAACTGACAGCCGTAGGTGCTCTTGCTCATTAACACTTACAGAAGTAAAGTTTTGTACTATTTCCTGGTTATTTCTTCTTTGTAAGAAAGATCTTTTTTTGTCTATGTCTTATATTCTGTCCTAAACAACCAAGATGTCCATCACATGAGGAATGGTTGAAAAAGATGTGGTATTTCTATATAATGGAGTATTACTCAGCTATTAAGAACGATAAGTTCGAAGCATTTATACTGAAGTGGATGCCACTTGAACATATACTCATAAGTGAAATAAACCAGACACACATGTGTAAATATCATATAGTTTCCCTAGTAAAACAACCAAAAAGCAGAAATACAAAAGGAAACGTACAACAAGTAAAATCAATTGAGTCAGATAAGACAAAGTGAATGGCATATGCTGCAGGATACTAATCAGCTTTTCTTCTGGATGGTTAACAACCTAAGATCACAAGTCAGAGTTGGAGAAATAGAAGAGCCACAAGGCCAGCCACATTTTGGCCCTAGCCTTTCAAGGTCAGCGAAGACTCAGGACATAGGAGAACCTGTACTGCAACATCATGAAACTCAGGTGAGCTCCAAATTTTCTGAACAAGGAGATTATGGAGCCACAGAGGAAAGAGATTGAAGTTCTATAGTGTGTCTAGGGAGAGTCACATGAAGAGAAAACTTTCTCTCGAGCTCTCACAGAGAGCAAACTGGTCAAGCATTGGCCGTGACTCATCCACATGGATGACACAGACAAAGGAACTACAGAATAATGTACAGGACTACAAGATAAACCCTGAGAGGACTTCACTGACCACATAGGAAATATAAAGTTCATGTGTTGGTATATAAGTCTTGCTCTATCTAGGTCTTAACCATCCAGCAGTAAAGTATAAAATGAAGTATACATTGTGGGGCCATAATATTAAGCTGAGCTATAAATGACTATGGTCAACAATTTCTTTGAATAACTCACTATTGTTGTAGAATGCTGGACTGTGTTGGATTCTGGTGTCGAGTTCAAGCACCTAAGTTAGTTGAAAGACAATGGAATGCCCACCTTTGACAGGTGTAGACAAAGGAAGGGGTATATTCTGAGTAAACTCCTTTTAAGAGAAGGATATACAGTGCGTTACCTATTGTTACACTCTTATTTTGTTGTGGGATTTTATTTTTCATAAAATAAAATATATAAAAAATAAATATGGGTACAAAAATTTAAATACTGATGCATTTTTCCCAATTTTCTATAGGAGAATCCCCAACCAGACTTTTCTTGAAAAAGATTAAATAAATTTGGCATGGAATGCATTTCTCCCTTTTAAAACCTAAAATTCAATAGCACATTAAAAGTTATAAGAATGACAAGGGCTGGGAAGATAGCTCAACAGTCTAAAGGCCTACCTGGCAAGTTCAAGGACCTGGGTTCGATCCCCGGCACCACATGTTGTGCTGGCTCTGCCCCTGGGTACACTGAGCTGGCTACCAAGACCTGGCATGGTGGCACATGCCCATAATCCTAGAGCAAGGGAACTGAAACAGGAGTATGGCTACAAGTCCAAGCTGTCTAGTGAGACCCTGTACCAAATATATAAATTTAAAAATTGACAATAAGATATTAATTTGATTTTAATTTACCCTGAAATTTTTAACCATATTTACATAATTTCCTTGTTATGAGTAACACCTCCACTTTTTTTATGGAGAGATGCCCAAGGTGGCTGGAGAGCCTGCCACAGGGGCAAGAAACATATACCACTGCTCTAAAACTCAGATCCAGTCTCAGAGGGGGCTTGGAAAGATGTAGAGGCCAAATAGTCCCAACTGGTTTGGAACTGGTTAGTCTTTTCAATGCTAGACATTTGGTTTAAAAACTGGGTCTTTTGGGTGGCAGAACAGTGTAAGAGAATCACCTTAGGGAGATAGAAGAACTCAGAAAGACTGGATATTACTTTTTCACCCAAGGAAAAAATCAAACGATTTAGACATGCCACTTAAACCAGTGCATTAGAGTGATTCATCCTATTGAGCTAAAATTGGGTCTCTGAGCCTCCCCTTCTCCTACTGCTCTCTGATGGTGGAAGGTGAAAGCAATTAACGGCCAATTTCATTACACACCTGAAGGCAATGAGAGGCATCTTGCAAAAGGCAAGCCATCGCCAAATAGCAAAGCTAAATAAATAGCACAACACAAAATACAAAATGGAATTTATAAAGGAGCGACTGGTACCAAAATTTTTCTCTGACAGTGACAAGTAGAAAACCAAACAGCATACAGGCATCCTCTGGTTGGCTAGAGAACCCAGCCCCTGTGGCAGGCTTTCAAGCTGCCCCCAATACCAAAATCCTCATGTGACCCCTCATATGAAATGGCACTGCATTTGCACATGGCCTACACAATCCTCCCATGTACTTTAACTCACTGGATTACTATTCATGTCTAATGCAATATAATATTCATAAGTGCTATGTGAATAGTTGTATTGCGTTTCCTAGGAACTAATGATAATGGGAACGTGTACATGGTCAGTAAGGATGTAATTCTTTAAAGTAATTTTGATCTGTGGTACACTGAATCCATGGTTGGCTATACTGGAAGCTTTGACTGGAAAACAGAAAGGCTGTACATGAAAGAATTATTTTCACACATTAACCAGATGGTGCAACACTGATCCCTAAGGCAGGAAAGTAAATTAATCTTCTGATTCCTAAAGTTCATTACTTAAGGAAGGAAACAAAACCATGATCCATCAGTCTTGCTAGTAAAGCCAGAAATTGGAGACTGAGAAGGATGGGGTAAGGGAGAAAGAAAGGCAAAATATACAGAGAGGACCCCTGAACATTGTGGCAGGAGATTTCAGGGAAGAACCACTAGAAAGAATGACAAATTTTCAAAGTCACATAAGACTGGAAATAGATAACACTGTACAGGTCTAAGGCAGAGTGACCCTGGAATAAATGGGCATTGGTACTGGTGTGACAGAGTTCTTTCTGAATGGAGCTACACTAGTTCCAGATTAATAGCTTCCATGGCCTTGATATAGCAAAGGTTAAAAGCAAAGACTAGAGAGATCAATCTCATTAGAAATTACTTAACTGCATGGCAAAACAAAAGAAGGGATATAATGCAATCCAGCACCTGAAAATGTAAAGTTCACAATGTCAACTATCCAGTAAAAATATTAATAGGCGTGAAAACTACCAAAGAAATGTGACTCATAGTAAGAAAAATACAATCTATAATAGAAATGAACCCATAAATAATACAGATGAAGAAAGTAGAAAAAATACCTTAACAAAGTTGTTAGAGATCTTATACATATGGTTAAGAATATGGTGAGGAGTGAAATGAAAACTTAAAAAATAACTAACTGGAATTGCAAGAAAGGAAAAACACTTCCTAAAATGAAATTTACAATGATGATATTAACAGAAGGTTGGATATTGACATGAACCTGGAAGTGTAGCAAGAAAATTTCTCAAAATAGAAAATGAAGATTTTTATAAGCCTGGCAAAAGTGAAAGCACATCAGTAATCACTAGAAAGTGACATACACATCAGCAAGTGCTAGAGAAGATAAAAGAAAGAAGAAATAAAATGTAGGTACTCCTCAGTTTACAAGCAGGTGACATCATGATGTGCCCCAATGTACATAAAATATGTTTGTCAAAAACACATCCATCCAACTAATGTGGGCATCAGAGTTTGGTAACACAGCACTGGTCATTTGCTTCTGTGATAGCCACTGCCCACTATTATGAGTGAGGATTACACTGCCTGTTGCTTGCCTCAGAAAAGCTCTAAATGCATAATTTGAAGTTGAGTTTCTATGGACTGCTATTTTTTGTGCACCCTTGTGAAGCTGAAAATCACAAATTGAGGATTATCTTTAGTTGAAGAAATGTTAAGTAAATATTTCCCAACCTAACTGGTGAGCACGAGCTAGAACCAAGAAGTTTGATTATCCCAAACAGAGGAAATATCAAGAAAGCCATGCTTGGGTGCAGTTATGAAATTTGCTTCAAACTGGTTAAAAAGAGAAAGCCTTAAAAGTTGCCACAAGAAAAAAAAAATGCAACCAGGGAGATGGCTCAGTAGAATAAGCACTTGCCTGGCAAGTGCAAGGGTTTTCTTAGGGCAAAGTCTCACTATATAGCTCTGACCTCGGATCTGCTGAGTGGCCCAGGCTGGCCTTGAACTCATGATTTTTCTGCCCCAGTCCCCAAGTGCTGTGATGGCAGGTGCGTGTGTACCACTGCAACCAGCACAAGACAGCATCTTAAAAGTACTAATGAAAAACTGTCAAACTAGAATGGTGTACTTTGCAAAATACCTTTCAAAAATAAAGAAAAATAAAGATTTTTTTTTTTAGAAAATCAAATGCTAAAATATTTTATTGCCGGAAGAACAATGACAATTATTTAGAAAGTTCTTTAGGCAGAAATTTTAGAAAGTTCTTTAGGCAGAATAAGAATGCAATTACATGGAAATTTAGATCAATCTACAAAAATGAAGGAACAAAGAATACCAAAAATGATAAATATGTATGTATAAAGTATAATCTTATTAAAGTGTCAGTAAAATATACCTAAAGCAGAAATTAATATGTGCGTGAAAGCCAAATATATGACAACTATAGTAGAAAGGACAATAAAATAGAAATGGGAATAACCTATTGCAAGCTCATAAATTATACACGAAGTGGTATAGACTGACAAGTTAAAAACATGTATTACAAACCTCAGAGTAAGTACTAAAATATAAAGCAAAGGAAGAGTAACAGTAGAGATGGAATAAAATTCTGAAACATACTTTGTCCAAAAGAAGACAGGAAAAGAAAAGAGGTAACCTAAAACATTTGAACAGACAGAAAATAAATAGCCAGATGATAGATTTAAACCAAACAAAGTAAAAATTAGATTACAGTTAAGTGGTTTAAAATATCCAATTAAGACACAGAGTTTCAAAGCCTGAATCACACAGTGAGAGCCAAGTATATGCTATACGTAAGAAATTCATTTTAAATATAAAAATGCAGTCAGTCTTGTTCCTGGTGCTTAGAAATACATGTCATGGGAAGGCTTTATGCAAATATAGAATCCATGGTTGTCCTTATTTTCTTCCAGGAAGTAGGCATGAGCAACTAGGAAGAAAGGAATTTTAGAGACTAGTAAGCTGCAAAGAACTAGCATCTACATCAGTTGCATTTAACAAAGGCATCTCTTGGGTCAGGGGGGATAACAAAGTGATCTCTTGACAGTCTAGAGTTTCCTGGTAGACAGAAGTAGAAGCTGGAATGCCAGGATTCAACACTGATTCCTGCAAAATCAGGCTCTTTAGAGCCTGTTTGTCCTCACTTCCACTCTTAGCTTCAAATCAACTTTCTGAACATCTGGACATGTGCTGAAACAAGTCAGCCAGAGCTTTATCCTGTGAGAGTGTAAGCTGGCAACATGGAGCAAGGAAGTGTCTGTGAATGCCATTCCTAATTCTGAAAGGGAGTATTTGATGCATTTAGCGCACTTTCCCAGCTAACCATGGTCTATTAAATGATGACCAGAGATGAAAGCCTCAGGATGTGCAGGGCATTACTACCCCGCTGGCTCTGCATCTGCTGACTGTCACAGGAAGAGTGAACGGCTCTCTAAGGAAGAGGTACAGAGGTGGAAAATCAGAATGGCATTTCAAATGAAGATACTCTGACTTATGATGGAGTTATGTGCCAACCAGCCAGTCATAAATTTAAAATATTCTAAGTGAAAACTGCATTTAATGTGCCTTTTTACTGAGCATTACACCTTAGCAAAACAGCACGCAGCAATGCCAACTGTTTGCTCTTGGGACCTCCTGTCCACCTGGGAGCTGTAGCTCACTGCTGATTTCCAGTAGCAACGGAAGAGATGAGACCCAACCTAGAAAAGGATTCAATTCAAAATACACAGCGAGATTTCCAATGAGTATATATGGATTTTACATCACTGTAAAGCTGAAGAATTATTAAGCTGGACCATCGTGTATAGTGACCATTTGTGCAGGACTGCTACACCTTGGGAGGAGGAATGTCTAGGATTCCCCCTCCAACGGATGCTAACCACACTGACACCAGATCTTGTCCACACTGAAAGGACAAGGTGAAAATTTCTCTTTCTTAGTTTCAGATTTAGATCCTGTCTCTTCCCTCACTTTGTTTCTCAGAAGAAATATATTTGGGATGACATCCTCCATGCTTTGCTTCCTGTGGCTGACTCAGCTAGCTGCTCACAGAAGCACTTGTGCTCTTTCTCAGTGTATAATTGCCATAGGAAGTAGTTGCCCGGCCCAGGCCCACATTTCCCAGCCTTTGAAATTAGACACAGCCATATGGCTGAACTCTCCAGAATGAAATCTGAAGAAGTCAGGTCAATTAGAACCTCTCAAGTGACACCGCATGTTCTGCTCTAGCTAGTGACCCCATTTTCTGCGTATGCTGAGGTCCTGCTGGATGGAGGAGCCATGACGTGGCAGGAGCATAGGCACTTGGGCCACACGCAGAGGAAGTGAGCCCACCCAGGACTATTCAGGGAGTGTAAGTAAGGTCCTGTTGAGTTAAGCCCCTGACATCTTACAATTTGCTTTTATGGCTGGTACTACTTGAAAATATTTTCACTTAAATGAGGATGAGCTCTAAAGAATTGTTCTAATTCTATCTCTGTCATAGTTTGGGGTTTTGTAAGGGGATAATACAGGACACGTTTTATAAGATTCTTTTATAATGAGTTGCCCAAAGAGTAATATACAAAGAGTGCAGGAAATCAGCCCATATATTAAAGACCAAAGAATCCAGCTGAGGGTCTGAACTCTAATATACTGCATGAGTCCAGCTGAAAAATCTAGAGCTCACAACAACGCCTCCCAGAAGTCCAACTGGAAGCCTAGGGCCCACAGCAATGTCTCGTGTAGGCCCATTTCTGGGTCTGTGCCAGAAAAGCCCAAGGGTCAGTGGTGGAAGCTGGGAGGTCTATGCCAGTGGCATGAAGGATCTATGCCAGCAGCTGAGGGATCTGCACTGGAGATGGGAAGCAGCGCTCAAAGTAAGCACCAGAGCTGCCCCAAAGTACCACAGCCATCCTCAGTGACAGTGAGGCCCTGCGCTCCTCTGAGATGAGAAAAGCTGTATTCCAATCAGAAAAGCCAACACAACAAGCTTCTCCACAAGGCTCAGCCGTGTAAAATCTTATCCTCTGGAGCTAGGAAGTGATCCCAGGGTAAGGACTAGACAGAACACCTCCAAAGTGAATCTCAGTCATTCACAGTGGCAATGAGGTCCTGAGCTCCTCCTCCAATGAGAATAGTCAAGTCCAGTCCACCAAGAGAGCCAGCATGACAAGGGCACCAAGCAGAACAGTCCAGGAAAACCAGCAGCTTCCAATGGCTCCCACAGCTTCCTCAGAAGCTTCCCAACAGTATATCTAGTTCTTCCTTTTATGCTGCTGGCAGAAATGCTCAGGTCATCTCCCACATCCAGGACCACATTACTGGATGTAACAAGTTGACCACCAATTGGCAGTCCACCACTGTCTCCATGTAGTATTGCATATATAGTCTACTTCTGCTCAGTCATAGGGCTAGGTTGTCCCTTCCTAGGGAAGTGCTGGCATCAAATGCACAAGCCTCTGGGTTTGAGCCTAAGCAGCACAAATAAAGAAATTTACCAGGTTTTGGAAAAATAGGTTTAGTTTTGTAAGCAATAGGAGTAAGCAATCACATATATATACACACACATACACATATATGCCACTGGTATTGAACTATGCTGATGTTCTGCTGAGAAATAATATAATAACTAACAAATAAGTTGACTTATCCTCCCCCCCAAAGAAAATTATGGCACAGTAATCTTGGATGGCCAGGAAACAACTTTGTGTTTTTGTTTTTTTAAGACATGGTCTCACTGTGTATTTCAGGCTGGTCTTGAGTTTACTTTGTACCCTAGATGGGTCTCGAACTCACAACAATCTAAAGGAAGACAACTTTGAAATTTTCTCGAGGGCTTAAAATTCCAAAGTTTGGCACACAATCATCAATACTGCATGATAAACAATCATACTGAGGCAAAAGATATTCAAAGATAATTTCAACAAAGTGCAGACACCATGAAGTCTCTATGAACATCTGATGGCCTGAAGATGAAGGGGATGTGTTATGCTTCATGCATCTGTAGAAGAGGATTTGTAAAATGAAAACTTGTATTGGTAAAGGCAATTTGCAAACCACAGGCAGCAAAAGAACAGCTCATCAAAGGAGTTTTGAATAATTTCCCTGGCTTTTAATCAACTTCAAAGAGACGACTGTGTCATAGGTAGGAAATGGCCTTGAAGAAGATGGGAAGTAGGACCGTCATAGGGAGGAGGGAAGAACCCAGTGGCATCACTCTCTGTGCCATCCAAGGGACACTGGCAGTTGCAGGTAGTGCTCAGTGTACAAATGGACCATGCTTTAATGTTCACTGTTACTTACTCATTCCTTCAAGTCAATTCCAAAGGATTCATAAAGCTGTGGGTACCAACAAGGTATAGCTTTGGAATTTAAATGGTAAATAAGAAGTAGGCCTTGCACATGGGTGCAAACATGCTATCTGGATATATAAACAGATAAGTATGGTATAAGAGAAAACCTGCAAAGAATGAAAGCCAGTTGTTTAGAATCACGAACATATTTTATAAAACAAAAATTGTTATTAAAACTGCTTAATTCATAGTGAATTAAAACCCAATGGAAAGAATTATTTCAGTTACATCTTGATGTTTTTCATTTTACTTTTATATTTCCACAAAAAAATTAAGGTAGAGTAGAAAGTCCAGAGTAATCTTCTATCTCTGTGTGTCAATCCTACATGGGGAATTCCATTATATTAGAAGAACTATCTGAAGTCTTTACTTTGCAGGCAATGCTGGAGTGAGGGATGGGGGCATGGGTCAGCAAACCTTGACCTGGGAGTGGGAGTGTCTGGACGGCAGCAGGGTTGGAAATGGGTCTTTCCATGCGTCAGAGCTCTGGGTCCACATGCTGTATCCCTGCAGCTTTCATAGTGAAAGAGTCATGAGCAGCTGTACCAGATCAGTACCCAGGAGAAGACGGGGGTAGCAGGGAGCAAGAGACCAGGACAGGGACAGAGACAGAGAAAAAAAGAGAGAAAGAGAGAGAGAAAGAGAAAGAGAGAGAGGAAGAGAAAGAGAGAAGGGAAGAGAGACAGGGAGAAAGAGAGAGAAGGAGAGATACAGGGAGAGAAACAAAAAGAGAAAGAGAGACAGAAAAAGACAGAGATAGAGGCAAAAACAGAGGCAGGTGGCAAGAGTGCCTGAGAGCCCTCCTTCTCTAGAGATTGCTTATCAATACATCCCATCAGACATGTAGAAGGCAATAGTTTCCAGATGTGAGTAGCCCCTGGTTGCCTCAGTGTCCTTATGGATTCTCACAGCTTTATCCATATCATTGTAAATAATACCTTTGATAAGGTTTCTCAGAATCTAAGTTGGGTGTGTCACTGTGTGAGAAGCCTGAAGGTTTTGGGAGAGAAAGGAAGAAAGCATCTTTTACATCTGCAAGACAGAGCAGTGTGTGACATCCTGTAACTCAGTGGGGTCCCAAATTTTCTGATCAAGGAGATTATGGGGCTACAGAGGAAAGCGATTGGTGATGTAGAGTGTGCCTAAGGAGAGTCACATGGAGAGGAAACATTCTCTCAGTCTTTCATAGAGAGCAAATTGGTCAAGCAAGGACAATGACTCATCCAGATGGCTGACACTGACAGAAGATCCATAAGGTGCTGTGCATGGTTCCAGGGTAAATCCTGAGGAGACTGACTGACCTCGTCAGATACAAAAGTTATAATTTTAATTATATAGGTCTGCTTTAACTCGGTTATAACCATCCAGCAGAAAAGTATAACTACGAAGTATAAAAAATAAAACCATATTAATAAGCTGAGCTGTAAAAGGCTCAAGTCATAACTTCTGACAATCGTCAGATGTACTAATAACTCACTACTATTATGGACTATTGGACTATATTGGGACTTTTGGAAAGTAGCTGCAATCTTTGGACTGGTATCAAGTATGAAAAGACCCTTTAAAGACTTGTACAAGTACACCTTCTCTAACAGTAATGGAAACATATCTCCGAAAAAACACAACAACAAACGTGGATATGTTGGGAGCCGAGCAAGCTGGGAAATCTATCGAATGTGTGTAGGTGGGACTGGGCCTCTGTGCCTGAAGCAAACAAGCTACCTCAGTCCTGGGATAAGCATCCTGCCTGGCTTAGGTCAGCTATTAGTCACTGGGAAACTGGGTCACGTGTTACTAAGTTTGCAAAAATTATAAATAAAACATTGTTTTGTTGTGAAAAAGGGAGGTAGATAGATAGATAAATAGACAGACAGATATATCTATATATATACATATATATAGTTATAATTAATTACTAATTTCTGTTAGTACATTGAAAATAAAGGCCTGTACCAATATTATTTGATCAATTTTTCATGCCTATATCTTGTAATCTGAGCATCTACTTTGAAGGTAACAATATGCAATGTATTAGCCATTTTACTTTCTTACTCACTTGTTTTGAAATTCTGTGTCATTGATTTATTGTTTTTCTCTTCAAAATAAAATAAAATTAAAAATAAAAAAGAAGAGTGTCATCATCCACCCAACAACTGATATTAGCGTTTGCTTCTGGACCTTGGGGCATTAAAAGCTCTTGAGGAAGGGTAGGAGAGAAGAAGGGTGGAACTGGAATAGAAAGAGAGGGAAGAAGTAGGAAGAAGGGGAGGAGAGAAAACAGAGAGAGAGAGTGAGAGCAAGAGCAAGAGGGAGACAGAGAGAGAGAGAGCAAGAGAGAAAGTGCTGCTATAAGGAGTTGGTTCATGTGATTACAGAGGTTTCAACTCCAAGGTCTAAGTTGGCAAGACACCCAGTGGTGCAGCGTTGAGCTCAAAACTTTCAGCTCTCTTTGACTCAGCTATCAGAAGAGTTCTCTTGTGCTCAGCCACATTGCTCTATTAAGGTCCTCAGTTGAATGAATGAAGCCCATCTACATCATGGAGGGCTATGTGCTTTACTCAGCCCGCTGACTGAAGCATATTCCCACTGAAGTGCACCTAGAGTATTGCTTGGCCAAATATCTGCACACCATGTGGCCCAGTCAAGTTGACATCTAAAATTAATCACCATGAGAGGCAAGCACAAGTGAAGTTAACAGAGCCCTATGTATGTCCTGGGACAGGTCTGTAGCTCAGAAGGCTGCAAGCGCTGTCCAAGCAGCACCTGAACATGAGGAAAGCAGGGAGGGTGCCCTCTGTCCTTCCTCCCCTCTCCCATCTTCGCCATCATCTCCCAATCTCCTGGCCCAACAAGAGTCTTGTGGACCTTGCTGCCTGAATGATAGGGTCACCAGGACAAGGATGGCTCACCTTCCCGGGGCTCAAAGTTGGCAGACAAAAGTAGCAAGTGTACCACGGAAGCGACGAACGAAGACATCCTGACACAAAGAGAGCCCTGCCACATGTGGCCAGGGTGGGAAGGGATGGCGAGACACTGTAGTCTCACTATCGAACATTTAACACAGAAACGTAGGTTAGGAACCATATATAACATTTTGGGCATATAAGTTATACCTGGATGCGTTATAAGTTAGAGGTCTGTAGTTCTAAGACTCAATCTTAGTATGCACACTTCTATATGCAATATATGCATATACATATATATATATATATATACTATGTCAGACATCTATAGTTCTGAAGCCCCCTAGATAGATAGATAGAAAGATAGATAGATAGATAGATAGATAGATAGATAGATAGATAGATAGAGATATAATTATATATATATATGTGTGTGTGTGTGTGTGTGTGTATATATATATATATATACAGAGAGAGAGAGAGAGAGAGATCTTCCTTCAATGCTGCAAAACTTTGTAGGCAAAGATTGTTTTAGAGTTTAATAGTGCCTTTAACATGGTAGCTATTCCATATATATTTACTGAGGAACTATCTCAACCTCATTTATTTGAGGCTAATAGGAATGGGTAAAATATAACATAAAAAATAAGCAAGGTCTCACAAGTATCAAATAGCACCAGGCAAGGAGATTTCTAGCACAGCAGGTGGTAAGGATGGGACTCAGTTGCTTAGTCTAAGACTTCTTAGAGCTCCTCCACTCAACAAGTGTTTATAGAGTACCAGTGCCTTACCAGTCACTGTGTTAGGCTTTTAGGGTACAAAAACAATGTTTTGAGGGAAGAAATATACTGAACATACAAAATTGATGAACTAATCAGTGCTGAAGACTTGCAGCCAGCTAGCTGCCACACAGCTGATTGGACCAGCCTTACCAAGGTCTAGATCAGTTAAGAAAGGACAGGTTGCTGTCACCCATCTACTTCAGGCACTCAGAAACATCCTATATTTTGTGTGAAAGACATGCAACCCTAGAGGATACTTTCTTGGCAGACTTTGGGCTTGCCGTAAAATAGACACAAGGTCATAGGTCATGGTCACAGATCATGGTCACAGGGTTCAGGGAATGCTTTTTAAAAACTGCCCCAAGGGTGGGGCCCATAGCAGGAATCCTTGAAACAGCAGAGTCCATGTAGGCAGAGTATCACAAGACAGCTCGAATCTCTTTACCAGTGTCAAATGCCAGCACATGCTGAGGGGGCAGCGTCTCCTACATCTGCACATAGAGCAGTGTCCCCACCTACCCAGGAACTGCAGTTAGATTTTGCTTCTGGACCTTGTGGGCATGAAAAGCTGCTATTTACTTGGGAGCAAATCAACCCTGTCTTCCAACTTCCTTTTCTAGAAACCTGTCTTGCTTCCTTAATGCTGAGAAAAGTGGATCGAATCTCCTGCTGTGTGTGTCAAATGGAGATTCTTTTATGTTATTCTATTATAAATGCTGCTCAGACATTTTGAGTCAAAACTGTGAAACATTCCATCCTGCCTTTGGATTATCCATTCTATTACCAGGTTTAAGACTTGTGAATCATCTCATGTGACCTTACCTAGAAGATTCTTTTCTTAACCAGGGCAAAAACCAATGGAGTGATTTTCTTCATAAGGCTGTGCCAGTAGTTGAACCTCCCACATACTTTTTAAGAGCACTATCATTTGATCTCAAAATACCCTGCAACAGAATAGAATATTTTTCCCAGAATTTCATTTTATGCACATTTTATCATGGACTCTGATACATATATTAGAATTAATGAATTAATGTCAGTCAAAATTCTGTCTTGATCAGAAAGTCAGAAAATTTATCATTGTCAGTCTGAAAATTTTGAATATACTATTATGAGGAATATTTTAAGATTAACTGTTGATTGTCTCAGTCTTCTGGTTGAAGAACAGTGATGATAGTTGTGCCTCCTTCACGTTCAGATTTGTTGACCCAGCCAGACTCCTGCACGTTTTACTTCCTGATGCTTGTCATAAACATGAAGGTTTAAACCCTTTTGAATCAAAGGATATGTTTACATTTGTTTCTTAAACTACAACCACCTCTACATACAGTACCTTATAGATCATAAATATCTGCAGAACTAGATGAATGAGAGTTTTGAAAAATAATTGTCCAATAATACGGATAAAATATTCAATAGAAGACTTGGAGGAAATCTCACAAAATACTATAAGAAGACATAGACGTGTGTGTGTGTGTGTAAAACAGGAGAAAAATTAAGAGATTTAAAAAGAATAATAGATGCTTTAATAAGAAAGAAAAACAAAAATGAAAGGGGAGGGCATTTTCAAATAAATTATACTAAAGAACATATATTTAGAGTTTGAAAGGTTTAATGGAGGTTAAATTTTTTTGTATTTTAGGAGAGGGTGTGCAGGGTGTTCAGGGTCTCACTACTAGATTAGACTCGTACAGCCTCCCAAGAGCTGGGATTACAGGCATACACCACCATGCTCAGTCTCAATTGCTGTCTCAGTGAGCCCCAGTGGTGGGGCTGTCATGGCAGGCCTGGGGATTGAACCCCCTGCCCTTGTGCCTGCTTGCAGGTGCTTAATCTACTGACCTATTTGGCTGGCCCATGGGGATAAAATTAATGGTGAAAAAAGTTGAACCAACTCAAATGGCTGAACACTGAAGACATGACCCATAGTAGCATGCTTGCCTCATATGTTTGAGGCCCTGGGTTCCATTTCCAGCACCATAGGCTCAGAACAACAACAACAAAAAGATTTGTAACACTTCAAAAATTGGGATAAGGAGCAAACCTAAAGACTTTTAAGGAAAATAAAAGACCATTTTGAGCAGTAATCATACAGATTTTTTTTGTATAGCAAAAAATTCAAATGCTAGAAGCCAGAAAAAAATGATGCTTAAAATTTTTTGTGACATCTGTCCAATCTAGACATATGTAATGATGCCATAGTTAATCAAATATCAAAAGAAAATAGTAATGCTTGGGGACATTTCAATTCTGAAAATAAATCCACCCCTCACAGATCTTGTCATGAAGCTAGAGGTGGAGGTATTCCACTGAAGTGAGGAAGTAGAACAACAAAAAGGAAGACAGAAGATCCAGCCAAAAGAAAGTGAACACAGTGTCAAGGAGATGTCCCAGTGCTGCAATGAAGAAGATGGATGTATGCTAAACAACATGTTGGGTGCTACATATACAGCCAGAGGCTGAGTGTTCAGATTAAACCAAGGATTTTCAGGGTTTTGGTAGAGATGTTGATCAGAAAATTAGAGTGGATATACTTTCTTGTAGTTTGTTCATAGAAAAAGCCATGATATACAGAAAGGTACAAAACAATAGCCAAGGTACTTTAAACTTTGGCAAAACAAAAAGTTATTCAAGCAAATAAATACATCTGTCACATTTTGTATCCCTTAACAATTTTAACATAACCATGGGCCTTTCTGATTTTTGTTACTATAATAAAATACATGAGATCAGATAATTTATGGAAAATAAAAATGTATTTAGTTCACAGCTGTGGAAGACAAAGGTGTAGGATTTCATGTAGTGGGGGCTTTCTGGATGACAGTGACATTCTGCGGTATAACAAGATAGTGCAGAGAATCACAAGATGAAAGGGACACATAAAAGAGAAAGTAGCATTGGCTCTTATAATAGACCCACACAGTAGATATAATCTACTAGCCAACTAAGCCACTGTGCTATGTATAAGGGCTGAGCCCATCTCGGTGCCTTACAATGGTGATCAAATTTTGTCATGAATTTTGTTAAAGACAGTCACACTGGAGCACCATAAGAACAGTATGAAGCAGTTGAAGGAAGAGGAAATATTATGTGCATCTATAGATAAAATAGGGGGCCTGGGAGATGGCTTAGTGGAAATAAGTGCTTCCGTGGCAAGCACAAGGGCCTGCGTTCAATCTCTGGTTCTGCAAAACATAAAAATAAAAATATAGATTAAACAAAGTGTGTGAGGCAAGAAGGACAAGAATTAATATTTAAACTTGAAAGTCATAAATAATAAGAGTATATTATTTTTAAATATTTGGGTCAAAATGTAAAGGAATGATTGGAAGAGATGACTATGACTACTTCCCCAGATAAGAAAAGTGAGAACTTAGAATCTGAAGATAAAATAAATTTAAATTAAAAAATATGATTCTCTTAGATCATAATACCCTCATATTTATGCTATTATATTCATCTATGTTTTGCTTGGATGAATTGTTAAATTAATACTTTTATTAACAAATTTCTGTACCTCAATATTTACTTATTTATTTTTACTATTTATATTAAAATGATTGAGAAAGATTAAATATCAAAATATATAAAATGAAATTTCAACAAAGTATACTCATAGTAAATGGTATTTGTAAATACTAAGTAAGACATGCTAAATTATTCCTATAAGTGAACATTAAA